>QNTS01004760.1:18182-30661 GCA_003317085.1 Hucho hucho
GGGGAGGTAGGGAGAGAGACAGGGGAGGGAGAGAGACAGGGAGAGGGGGTTGGAAGAAGAGGAAGGAGATAGAGAGAGACAAAGAGAGAGATACCCCATTTAGGCCCCCTCAGATCAGACCTATGCCCTTCCTGCCCACCCCATGCACCCCACCCCCACAAAGAGGGCCTCAACATGGAAGTCACACACACAACAAGGCCATGAGCAGGCAAACAGGCCCAACCCCCACTCTTACACTAGCCCAAGCCAATGGCATGTACCAGATGCTCAGCAGGCTTTGCTCACACTTACTGGCCTGAGGCCAAACCACACGACCAACAACATTGGACACTTATGGAACACAAAGCCTTCACTATCCCATCCTGGAATATCCTAGGCCTGAGGTCATCTGCCTTTGGCTTAAAAAGCAAAAACCTGGACTTCATCAAAGAAGTACAGACATTGTCATCCTACAAGAAACATGGCATAGAGGAGACGGACCCACTGGTTGCCCTCTAGGTTACAGAGAGCTGGTAGTGCCATCAACCAAACTACCAGGTGTGAAACAGGGAAGAGACTCAGGGGGTATGCTAATTTGATATAGAGCAGACCTAACTCACTCCATTAAATTAATCAAAACAGGAACATTTTATATTTGGCTAGAAATTCAAAAGGAAATGATCTTAACAGAGAAAAATGTCCTCCTGTGTGCTACCTGTATCCCCCCACTAGAATCCCCATACTTTAATGAAGACAGCTTCTCCATCCTGGAGGGAGAAATCAATCATTTTCAGGCCCAGGGACATGTACTAGTCTGCGGCAACATAAATGCCAGAACCTGACACCCTCAGCACACAGGGGAACAAACACCTGCCTGGAGGTGACCGCATTCCCTCCCCCATTTGCCTCCCTAGGCACAACTATGACAACATAACCAACAAAAACGAGTCACAACTCCTGCAGCTCTGTCGCACGCTGGGTATGTACATAGTCAATGGTAGGCTTCGAGGGGACTCCTATGGTAGGTACACCTATAGCTCATCTCTTGGCAGTAGTACTGTAGACTACTTTATCACTGACCTCAACCCAGAGTCTCTCAGAGCATTCACAGTAAGGCCACTGACACTACTTGAACAGAGCAATACTCAATCATGAGGCATCGAAGCCAAAGGAACTGAATAATATAAAGAAATGCTATAGATGGAAGGAATGTAGTGTGGAAACCTACCAAAAAACATTTAGGCAACAACAAATTCAATCCCTTCTAGACAACTTCCTGGACAAAATGTTCCACTGTAATAGTGAAGGTGTAAACTTGGCAGTAGAAAATGTTAACAGTATACTTGACCTCTCAGCTTCCCTATCTAGTCTAAACATTTCAAACAGAAAACCAAAGAAAATGAACAACAATGACAAAGGGTTTGATGAAGAATGCAAAAACCTAAGAAAGAAATTGAGAAACCTGTCCAACCAAAAACATAGAGACCCAGAGTCACCATAGTGAGTCTACGCCTTCACTATGGTGAATCACTAAAACAATACAGAAATACACTCAGAAATCAGCTAAATGTAATTGAAGAATCCATAGAATCTAACCACTTCTGGGAAAATACTAAACAAACAACAACACAAAGAATGATCTATCCAAAATGGAAATGTATGGGTAAACCACTTCTCCAATCTTTTTGGCTCTATAACAAAGAACAAACAGCAAAAACATATACATGATCAAATACAAATCTTAGAATCAACTATTAAAGACTGCCAGAACCCACTGGATTCTCCAATTACCTTGAATGAACTACAGGACAAAATAAAAACCCTCCAACCAAAAAAGACCTGTGGTGTTGACGGTACCCTCAATGAAATGATAAAATATACAGACAAATTCCAATTGGCCATACTAAAACTCTAACATCATCCTTAGTTCTGGCATCTTCCCCAATATTTGGAACCAAGGACTGATCACCCCAATCCACAAAAGTGGAGACAAATCTGACCTCAATAACTACAGTGGGATATGCGTCAACAGCAACCTTGGGAAAATCCTCTGCATTATAATTAACAGCAGACTCATACATTTCCTCAGTGAAAACAATGTACTGAGCAAATGTCAAATTGGCCTTTTACCAAATTATCGTACGACAGACCACGTATTCACCCTGCACACCCTAATTGATAAACAAACAAACCAAAACAAAGGCAAAGTCTTCTCATGCTTTGTTGATTTCAAAAAAGCCTTCGACTTAAATTGGTATGAAGGTCTGCTATACAAATTGATAGAAAGTGGTGTTGGGGGAAAAACATATGACATTATAAAATCCATGTACACAAAGAACAAGTGTGCGGTTAAAATAGGCAAAACACACATTTCTTCCCACAGGGCCGTGGGGTGAGACAGGGATGCAGCTTAAGTCCCACCCTCTTCAACATATATATCAACGAATTGGCGAGGGCACTAGAACAGTCTGCAGCACCCGGCCTCACCCTACTAGAATATGAAGTCAAATGTCTACTGATGATCTGGTGCTTCTGTCACCAACCAAGGAGGGCCTACAGCAGCACCTAGATCTTCTGCACAGATTCTGTCAGACCTGGTAGTAAATCTTAGTAAGACCAAAATAATGGTGTTCCAACAAAGGTCCAGTCGCTAGGACCACAAATACAAATTCCATCTAGACACCGTTTCCCTAGAGCACACAAAAAACTATACCTACCTCGGTCTAAACATCAGCGCCACAGGTAACTTCCACAAATCTGTGAACGATCTGAGAGACAAGGCAAGAAGGGCATTCAAAAGGAACATAAAATCCGACATACCAATTAGGATCTGGCTAAAAATACTTGAATCAGTTATTGAACCCATTGCCCTTTATGGTTGTGAGGTCTGGGGTCCGCTCACCAACCAAGAACTCAACAAAATGGGACAAACACCAAATTGAGACTCTGCATGCAGAATTCTGCAAAAATATCCTCTGTGTACAACGTAAAACACCAAATAATGCATGCTGAGCAGAATTAGGCCGATACCCGCTAATTATCAAAATCCAGAAAAGAGCCGTTACATTCTACAACCACCTAAAAGGAAGCGATTCCCAAACCTTCCAAAACAAAGCCATCCCCTACAGAGAGATGAACCTGGAGAAGAGTCCCCTCAGCAAGCTGGTCCTGGGGCTCTGTTCACAAACAAACCCCACAGAGCCCCAGGACAGCAACACTATTAGACCCAACCAAATCACGAGAAAACAAAAAGATTACTTGAAACATTGGAAAGAATTAACAAAAAAACAGCACCAACTAGAATGCTATTTGGCCCTAAACAGAGAGTACACAGTGGCAGAACACCTGACCACTGTGACTGACCCAAACTTAAGGAAACTGTTGAGAAAGGCCACCGTAGGCAGACCTGGCTCTCAAGAGAAGACAGGCTATGTGCACACTGCCCACAAAATGAGGTGGAAACTGAGCTGCACTTCCTAACCTCCTGCCAAATGTATGACCATATTAGAGACACATATTTCCCTCAGATTACGCAGATCCACAAAGAATTCGAAAACAAACACGATTTTGATAAACTCCCATATCTACTGGGTGAAATACCACAGTGTGCCATCACAGCAGCAAGATTTGTGACCTGTTGCCACAAGAAATTGGGCAGAAGAACAAGCACCACTGTAAATACAACCCATATTTATGTTTATTGATTTTCCCTTTTGTACTTAAAACAATGAGAGAGGGGAGAGAGAGAGAGAGAGAGGGGAGAGAGACAGAGAGACAGAGAGAGACATGGAGAGGGGGGTGGGGAGTGAATCATTTCTGAAGTCACTGTATAACATTAGGTCTATAACCAACACCACCCAGCCAGAATATTGAACTGCAGTAGCTGTTAATATAGGCCATTTAGCAGATTTTTTTTATCAAACGCCATTATTACAATAGGACTATTATTACAATACGACTATTATTACGATACGACTATTATTACGATACGACTATTATTACGATACGACTATTATTACGATACGACTATTATTACAATACGACTATTATTACGATACGACTAATATTACAATACGACTATTATTACAATACGACTATTATTACGATACGACTATTATTACGATACGACTATTATTACAAAAGGACTATTATTACAATAGGACTATTACAAAATGACTATTATTACAAAAGGACTATTATTACACTAGGACTATTATTACAATAAGACTATTATTACGATACGACTATTATTACAATACAACTATTATTACAAAAGGACTATTATTACAAAAGGACTATTATTACAAAAGGACTATTATTATAGTAGGACTAATAGGACTATTATTACAATAGGACTATTATTACAATAGGACTATTATTACAATAGGACTATTATTATAGTAGGACTAATAGGACTATTATTACAATAGGACTATTATTACAATAAGACTATTATTATAGTAGGACTAATAGGACTATTATTATAGTAGGACTAATAGGACTATTATTACAATAAGATTATTATTACAATAGGACTATTATTACAATAGGACTATTATTACAATAAGACTATTATTACAATAAGACTATTATTACAATAAGACTATTATTATAGTAGGACTAATAGGACTATTATTACAATAAGACTATTATTACAATAAGACTATTATTACAATAAGACTATTATTACAATAAGACTATTATTACGATAAGACTATTATTACGATAGGACTATTATTACGATAAGACTATTATTACAATAGAACTATTATTACGATAAGACTATTATTACAATAAGACTATTATTACAATAGGACTATTATTACGATAAGACTATTATTACAATACGACTATTATTACAATACGACTATTATTACAATACGACTATTATTACAATACGACTATTATTACAATACGACTATTATTACAATAGGACTATTATTACAATAGGACTATTATTATAGCAGGACTAATAGGACTATTATTACAAAAGGACTATTATTACAATAGGACTATTATTACAATAGGACTATTATTATAGCAGGACTAATAGGTCTATTATTACAAAAGGACTATTATTACAATAGGACTATTATTATAGTAGGACTAATAGGACTATTGTTACAGTAAGACTATTATTACAATAGGACTATTATTATAGCAGGACTAATAGGACTATTATTACAATATAACTATTACAGCAGGACTAATAGGGCTATTATTACAATAGGACTATTACAGCAGGACTAATAGGGCTATTATTACAATAGGACTATTACAGCAGGACTAATAGGGCTATTATTACAATAGGACTATTACAGCAGGACTAATAGGACTATTATTACAATATGACTATTACAGCAGGACTAATAGGACTATTATTACAATATAACTATTACAGCAGGACTAATAGGACTATTATTACAATATAACTATTACAGCAGGACTAATAGGACTATTATTACAATATAACTATTACAGCAGGACTAATAGGGCTATTATTACAATATAACTATTACAGCAGGACTAATAGGGCTATTATTACAATATAACTATTACAGCAGGACTAATAGGGCTATTATTACAATATAACTATTACAGCAGGACTAATAGGGCTATTATTACAATATAACTATTACAGCAGGACTAATAGGACTATTATTACAATATAACTATTACAGCAGGACTAATAGGACTATTATTACAATATAACTATTACAGCAGGACTAATAGGACTATTATTACAATTGGACTATTATTACAATATAACTATTACAGCAGGACTAATAGGGCTATTATTACAATAGGACTATTACAGCAGGACTAATAGGGCTATTATTACAATAGGACTATTACAGCAGGACTAATAGGACTATTATTACAATAGGATTAATAGAACTATTTCTACAAGAGGACTACTAGGACTATTATTAGAATATGACTATTACAGTAGGATAATATATGTTATGTTGACTAGGACTATTATTAGAATATGACTATTACAGTAGGATAATATATGTTATGTTGACTAGGACTATTATTAGAATATGACTATTACAGTAGGATAATATATGTTATACAAGGTGCTGTACGTCAAATATGTGAATATCTGTATGCTGGCACGTTGCATGACACAGAAAGACTTTCCTAATGGATACAAATAAAGTATCATTATTAGAGGTATTTTTATTTATTTTTTATTTTACCTTTATTTTACCAAATAAAGAACAAATTCTTATTTTCAATGACGGCCTAGGAACAGTGGGTTAACTGCCTTGTTCAGGGGCAGAGCGACAGATTTGTACCTTGTCAGCTCGGGGAATTGAACTTGCAACCTTTCGGTTACTAGTCCAACGCTCTAACCACTAGGCTACCCTGTATGTAGAGGATGGCAAGTGTTAAATAAACATTAAATAAAGTATCATTCAGGGATGCAAACTGCTGAGGGCCCAAAAAGGTGACACTTCTTTTTTTGTGTTGCACTGAAACATGCAAAAAAATCCCTGCTAGGAGGGAATTGCAGGTTAACTAATTAAACAACACAGAATATGATCTACATGATCAGTCTCTGTGTGTCAAATAACAAGTGGTTCATGTGAACCTAACTCACAGCTAAAACATGTAAAGAAAACAATCCAATGTTATTTGTTGCCTAGACTTTACTGCAAATGACACTCAAGTCAAACAATACACTTATATTGCAGTTAGCCATGATAGCCTTTATAATAGACCACATCTAAATATTGCACTTGGGAGGGAAAAAAACATCAAAGTAGAAATAGAATGCTACACTTGATCCCTGAATCCACCTGTTTAACAAGCGCCTCTATAGTGGCATCCAGTTTAAGCCAGGCCCAGCTCCAGCTACACTTGATCCCTAAATCCACCTGTTTAACAAGCACCTCTATAGTGGCATCCAGTTTAAGCCAGGCCCAGGCCCAGCTCCAGCTACACTTGATCCCTGAATCCACTTGTTTAACAAGCAACGCCCCATTTACACCTAATTCTCTCATTCTGAACTAATTTTATTTATATTTATATATATATATATATATATATATATATATATATATATATAACCTTTATGTTACCAGGTAAGTTGACTGAGAACACATTCTCATTTACAGCAACGACCTGGAGAATAGTTACAGGGGAGAGGAAGGGGATGAATGAGCCAATTGTAAGCTGGGGATGATTAGGTGACCGTGATGGTATGAGGGACAGCTTGGGAATTTAGCCAGGACACCAGGGTTAACACCCCTACTCTTACGATAAGTGGGGTCTCCTCAAGAGAGATGGGTCTCCTCAAGAGAGTCAGGACACCCGTTTAACGTCCCATCCGAAAGACGGCACCCTACACAGGGCAATGTCCCCAATCACTGCCCTGGGGCAATCGGAAATTATTTTTTTAGACCTGAGAAAAGAGTGCTTCCTACTGGCCCTCCAACACCACTTCCAGCAGCATCTGGTCTCCCATCCAGGGACTGACCAGGACCAACCCTGCTTAGCTTCAGAAGCAAGCCAGCAGTGGGATGAAGGGTGGTATGCTGCTGGATCCGATGTTAGCTTCTCTGATGTTGTAACGTTAGCTAGCTAACGTTAACTGTGACTTTATTAGCCAGTTAATTTTCACACCATAAACTAAATTATCGGATCAGTTAAGTTGGCAAATGATGCTCAACATTTCTCTGGCTAGCTAACAGAGAATTCAATCCAGCTAGCAAGACAAAAATGCTAACAATACTTGTTCCACCACACTTTCTCCCTCACCTCAAACTCTCCAAATGCCAGCTGTTTTCCGGTTACAGCTCATGAAGTACGCTTCCTCACCTCCTCACCCTCATCTCCGTGGTCAGGCTTCTCACCGACCTCTTCGTTAACGTTCAGGGGGACTCGCTGCTGTAACTGTCAAACTGCCTTTCTACTCTCTGCTGTCTTCCCAGAGCGCACGCTGATGCTGTAACTAGCAAATGCGTTGTCTCTTCTCTCTTCAAATGCGTGCCGAATTCTGTTATGTGAACGACTGGCTGAGACTTGGATACAGTCAGTATCGCGGCAAACGCGCATTACTTGTTCGCTTACAGCCACTAGTGATCCAAAGCGCCCCCCCCCCCCGCGGATCTACACGAATCAATTAGATCACCTATTTTGGATAAAAAACTGCTAATTTCTCCTAAAGGTGACTAGTTTGCATCCCTGATCATTATTAGAGGTACGTAGATGACGGCAGGGCGAGTGGTTGAACAATAACTAAAGTATCATTTTTAGAGGTATGTAGTGTTAAGGATAGTGTTGAATACCTCCCTCTACACACTAGAGGGTATGTAGTGTTAAGGATAGTGTTGAATACCTCCCTCTACACACTAGAGGGTATGTAGTGTTAAGGATAGTGTTGAATACCTCCCTTTACACACTAGAGGTATGTAGTGTTAAGGATAGTGTTGAATACCTCCCTCTACACACTAGAGGGTATGTAGTGTTAAGGATAGTGTTGAATACCTCCCTCTACACACTAGAGGTATCTAGTAGACTTGTGGACAGTGTAGAACATTCTACACACACTAGATGTATCTAGTAGATGTGGTCAGTATAGAACAGTCTACACACACTAGAGGTATCTACTAGACAGTGAAGAACAGTCTACACACACTAGATGTATCTAGTAGACTTGTGGACAGTGTAGAACAGTACTGACCTGTTGTACTCCTTCTCCTCCTACGTCTCTGAGCTGGTGGATCCCAGGAACACTGCCGATCTTGTCCACCTCATCAAGAAACACTATGCCTATTGTACAGGGAAACCATTGAATAAAATACAAATTTATCGTCCAATGGGAATCAGAAATGGGTCTTTTTGCTGTTCTAGGTTATTCCCAACCCCTCTCTATACATCACACACAGAGACAGACAGACAGACAGACAGACACACAGAGGCAGCACAGGACAAGAGGCAGGAAACAGCACATGGTCATCTGTGGAACGACACCCTGGAGCAGGTTAGCTCAGTAAAAAAAGTAGTTGTGATGTTCAATTGAAAGAGCTCTTTGCATACTGTACCAAAAGAGCAAAATGAGCGGCAGGTAACCTAGCGGTTAGAGAGACAAGCCAGCAACCGGAGGGTTGCCAGTTCGAATCCCAGATCTGACAGGCAAAACATCTGTCGGGAAGTGAGCTGGCAACCGAAGAGTTGCTGGTATCAACTCCTAGATCCCATTGTGCCCATTGAGCAAGGCACTTAACCCACCACAACTGCTCTACGGGCACCCAGTAACTCTCCAACCTGTATGCGTGTCTTTTGGAGGGGTAAGGACCAAACCATATATTGTTCAAAGGGGCTTATGTAATTAGGAACTTGTATAATAACATTGCAGAACACACAGTCCAAATGTAGCTCCTTTTTCATCATACTAGTGCTTGTAAAACAGAGGTCTATTAAAGAGATTATCCGGTACTTTTGTATACCACGTAAATTGCATACTACGTCTCTCTCTCTCTCTCTCTCTCTCTCTCTCTCTCTCTCTCTCTCTCTCTCAAAGAATGCAGAAAACTGAGTTTGGGATTCACCCACCTTGCTGTGCTTTATCCACAGAGTAGTTGGCATCCTGCAGCAGCTTGGCGATAACAGACTCAATGTCCTCCCCCACATAGCCAGCCTGGGTCAGGGTGGTACAATCACAGATGGCAAAGGGTACATCTAGACACTTGGCCAGAGTCTGGGCCAACAATGTCTTTCCTGGGAAATTATAGTAAAGAATGTGTAAGGACAGTAAGGATGTATTTCACTGCAGTTTGTTTGTTTGTAAATCATGGGTTTGACACAATGCATGTATTCTGCTTCTTATTTTCCTTAATCCACTTCAATAAAGGTTTAAATATTCTAACATTGGCTGGTATCAGACTATCCCGCAGGTGAAGAAGCCGGATGTGGTCCTGGGCTGGTGTGGTTACTCGTGGTCTGCGGTTGCGAGGCCGGATGGACGTACTGCCAAATTCTCTAAACCGACGTTGGAGGCTTATGGTTTACACTTGTGTGTATTAGGTAGTTGTTGTGAAATTTTTTGATTACTTGTTAGATATTACTGCACGGTCGGAACTAGAAGCACAAGCATTTCGCTACACTCGCATTAACATCTGCTAACCATGTGTATGTGACCAATAAAAATTGATTCGATTTGAAATGAACATTCAATTCTCTGGCAACAGCTCTGGTGGACATTCCTGCAGTCAGCATGTCAATTGCACAGCTCCCTCAAAACTTTAGACATCTGTGGCATTGTGTTGTGTGACAAAACTGCACATTTTAGAGTGACCTTTTATTGTCCACAGCACAAGGTGCACCTGTGTAATGGTCATGCTGTTTAATCAGCTTCTTGATATGTCACACCTGTCAGCTGGATGAATTATCTTGTGCGCAACATTTTTTTTAGAAATACAATTTTTGTGCTGCGATCTTTTATTTCAGCTCATGAAACCAACATTTTACATGTTGCACATATTTTTGTTCAGTGTGTGTGTGTATATATATATATATATATATATATATACATATATATATACACACACACACAAGGGTGTACTAATGAGCTATGGGAGAGAATTTTTTTTAATCATAACATGACAGCCAGACAAGTCAGTGCATGAATCAAACAGATTTGCATATGAATGGAGTGGAAATGAGCTGCCTTTGTATCTGTAAGGTAAGTAACAGTAATGTGTCAAGCAGATTACACATCTTCTCGTAAACGTCCTGCCTGGTTGGCCCTGTCCGGGGGTATCTTCGGACGTGCCACTGTCCAGTATCTATGCTGCAATAGTCCCAAGTGCCGGGGGCTAGGGTCAGACTGATACATCTGGTGAAATTCTCCTGTTTTATCTGGTGTCCTGTGTGAATTTAAGTATGCTCCCTCTAATTCTCTCTATCCCTAGGACCATGTCTCAGGACTGACTACCTGGCCTGACGACTCCTGAATGTCCCCAGTCCACTTGGTCGTGCTGCTGATCCAGTTTCAACTGTCCTACCTGTGGCTGTGACAGGGCGCCCAAACAAATCTCGCTTAAGGCCCTAAAAATGCTGAACACTACCCTGTCTGAAACTAAAATAAATGGTATAAAAAATGAATTACAAGTGCCTTGGCTTTTTGTCCCAGGATATTGAAGGTACTTCTCACACTGATGTCAGACTGGTTTGATGACGTCACGAGTGATGCCAGAACTGGTTTGATGACATCACTAGTAGTTTACTAACCTGATCCGGTGGGGCCTAGCAGCACGATGTTGCTCTTCTCCAGTTTGATGTCGGTGTGTGTGGAGTCTAACACGTCCCCGCCCCTCCTCTCCTGAGGAGCCTGCTGAGTGGCCTGTTGCTGCATGGAGGCTCCCAGAGCGTTGCCATGGGGACTGATCCCTGCTATTTGAAGGAGTTCTATAATGACAAAGGTAAACAAACAGTCGTATTGTATATTTGGGTTAAGATTTGGCAGCAGGACAGTGGTGAATTCTAGCCTGGTCCCAGATCTGTTTGTTCTCTTGCCAAATGTCAACTCCACTGCCATCCTTGTCAACCTTGTTTGGCATGACTGATTCCATAAGGAGTTGGCGAGAGGGCAAAAAAAGACTGGCACCCAGGCTAGGGGAATCCATTTTGGGTTAATGTTTCCCATCTCTCATGGCAATGACCAGGCGCTAAAACGTAACTTTGTCCGAACAGGCTATGCAATGTTGGCCTACTCTCTGTGATCTGGCAACTTGAGTTGTATTAAAAGTTTGTAATGTATTAATGAATTGTGTTAGAATGTATAACAAGTTAGTGTCTTGTTTTTTTTTTCTTCCCAGGCATGATATTGCATAATCTAGGCTCTCTAGTTATAACGTGAAGGATTCAGTATCAGTGGTTCTGCCTGTTGCATCGCAGCAATAGGTCCAAGTTCAATCTAAAAATACATGTCCACTGCTCAACTCAACTGGGAGCCAGTGTGGAGTTACCGAAATAAAGAAAAGCAGACCTAGGTTCAAATAATATTCAAAATCATTTCAAATACTTTATATGTGCTTGATTGAGCTTGCCTGGTGCGATGGAACCAATAGAATAGTCTGAAAACTGCAAACCCCTCCCATCTGGCACTCCAGGTAGGCTAAAGCAAACTCTCAAAGTATTTGAAAGATTTCTAATAATATTTGAACCCTGGTGTGAATGAGGAGAGCAGGGCCGAAGGCTGGAATAGATAGCAAGACTACAAATGTATTGTCTGGGTCATTGGGACACCAAATCTGTCCAGCATGGCGACTAGCTACACCGAGTTCACCACATGCACACAGATTATTTATTACTAGGTCTGGGAATTGCCAGGGACCTCACAACACCATATTATCACCATACTGAGGGACCTCACAACACTATATCATCATCATACTGAGGGACCTCACAACACTATATCATCATCATACCGAGGGACCTCACAACACCATATCATCATCATACCGAGGGACCTCACAACACCATAT
>QNTS01004760.1:34405-58353 GCA_003317085.1 Hucho hucho
GTTTCTGTGCTCATACCTTTTTGGGTGGCGGGGGAGGTTTAGGTGCTCATACCTTTTTGGGTGGCGGGGGAGGTTTCTGTGCTCATACCTTTTTGGGTGGCGGGGGAGGTTTCTGTGCGAAGGCCATTTTGACAGCCTCAGCGGGCGACTCTGCTTCTTTATTCAGACCCTTCTTAGAGTCCGTCTCAGAGAGCACCACAAAGAAGTGATGGCATTTCTCACACTTCACAAAACGTGTTGACGCTGAAGAGAAACAAACAAAAGTAAGAATATTGAAATGTTTCGGTTTTAATAAAACAGTGGTGACTGTGTGACATTTATGCGGCTGCATTTTCTGCAACTGGAGTCTTTAGAAAACACAGCCTGTGTGAACGGAGTATCTTTATGTACTCACAAACAAAGGTCTCCACATGTGTGCATGGGTCTCCACATTTGGGACAGTGCAGCTGGTTACCCCCCTTCCCTGATCCACCAGAAGAGCCCGAGAGTCTCTTTCCTTCACTGACGCTCTTCTGCATATGATGGACACGAGAGAGAGAGATTGTATCATGAATGCAACACAGCAGAAAAACATAATTTAGACACTTGTTTCTATGTACAGTAGTTATCACTTTTTGAAACCACTGGGGTTATAGCATGTATTACACTGGCTCTATGCACACTCACATACAACACTGGCTCTATGCACACTCACACACAACACTGACTCTATGCACACTCACACACAACACTGACTCTCACTCTGACACACCGCACTGACTCTCACTCTGACACACCGCACTGACTCTCACTCTGACACACCAGACTGACTCTCCGAAACACACCAGACTGACTCTCCGACACACCAACACACTACACTGACACACCAACACATTACACTGACTCTCCCAACACTCTTCACATACGCTGCTGCTACTCTTTATTATCTCCCCTGATTGCCTAGTCAGTTTCACCCCTACCTACATGTACATATTACCTCAATCACTTCATGCCCCTGCCCATTGACTCGGTACTGGAACTCCTTGTATATTGCCTTGTTATTGTTATTTTATTGTGTTCCTATTTCCTAAGACTCCTAAGTACGCATTTCACGGTCAAGTCTATCTACACTTGTTGTATTCGGCACATGTGACAAACACAATTGAATTTATTAGAAAGTCTATTCCTGTGTCTTGTCACCGTCAGGATTTAGGGACAATTCCATTTCAGTTCAGTCATTCAATTATGGCTGTCACCACTTAAGCTTGTTCCCAGATCTGTTTACGCTGTCCTTCCACATTGTTATGCCATGTTTGGCAATGACCATAGCAGTTTGAAAGACAGCACAAACTGATCTGGGTCCAAGCTAGTCACCAGTGGGTAATTCATTCTTTAAAAAAAAAATGACAAAATAAAATAAAAGAGGCAAACAGACATGTCACAATCCAGTGGAATCAAGTGTACCTTTCCACCGTCGCTGGATCCATCCTTGGTTGTTCCATCTTTAGAGGCAAAACATACTGCAGTTTCATGGAAGGATCTCACTCGGACTACGCGAGGTAGAGGAGCTTCACGAAAACCCCAACCAGGTCTGCTCAAAGCATAGAGCTGAACCCGAGAACAAGACAGCCCTGTACAACAGAAACACCGTACAACCAAATGTTCAGGCCTGTGTTATAATCCATCAACTTTGACATGCAAAAACAAAACTCGCCCAACGTCAACAATTGGTATTATGGAAATATAGCTAGCTGCCACCTCATGAACGCCGCATTTGTGACATCGCTCTAAATTTCCTCACACCACATGTATCATAAATAAATGCAACAGGTGACCTGTTTTCAAAACATGTGCTGCGTCCACGTTCCAGTCGGGAACTAGGAAAGTCTGACATTGCCGACTTGCTAACTGGTTGTAAGTTATACACATGCCGCGTTCAACCAGTTATCAATGTCGGAGAATTCAGTTCCCTAGTTCCAACTGTCACGTGAACACGGCATTGTTCACAAGGTCAACGTCGCATAACGTTAGCGGAAGCAGAGCTAGCTACAGTTCCTTCAGAAGATATCCACGCCGTAACCTTTCCCACATTGTTGTTACAGTCTGAATTTAAAAAATTAAAAATAAATCGATTACACTGAGATTTTGTGTCACTGATATACACTCAATACCTCATATTGTCAAAGTGGAATTAAGTTTAGACATTTTTATAAATTATAAAAAAAAAATTAAATTAAAAGCTGAAATGTCTTGAGTCAATAAGTATTCAACCCCTTTGTTATGGTAAGCCTCAATAAGTTCAGGAGTCAACATGTGCTTAACAAGTCACATTAGTTGCATGGAATCACTCTGTGTGTAATAATAGTGTTTAACATGATTTTTAAATGACATTCCCATCTCTGTACCCAACACATACAATTATCTGTACGGTCCCTCAGTCGAGCAGTGAATTTCAAGCACAGATTCAATCACAAAGACCAGGGAGGTTTTCCAATTCCTCGCAAAGAAGTTAGATCGGTAAAAAAAAAGCACACATTGAATGTCCCTTTGAGCATGGTGCTGTTATTAATTACACTTTGGATGGTTAATCAATACACCCAGTCACTACAAAGTTACAGACGCCCTTCCTAACACTGTTGCCGGAAAGGAAGGAAACCACTCAGGGATTTCACCAAGAGGCCAATGGTGATTTTAAAACAGTTTGAGTTTAAAGCGGTGATATGAGATCACTGAGGATGGAAGAATAACACTGTAGTTACTCCACAATACTAACATAAATGACAGAGTGGAAAGAAAGAATGCATCCTGTTTGCAAAAAGGCACTAAGGTAAAACTGCAAAGAATGTAGCGAAGAAATTAACTTTATGTCCTGAATACAAAGTATTATGTTTGGGGCAAATCCAACACAACACATCCACTCTTCAAATTTTCAAGCGTGGTGGTGGCTGCATTGTGTTATGGGTATGCTTGTCATCGGCAAGGACTAGGGATTTTTTTTTTTATAAAAAGAAACGGAATAGAGCTAAGCACAGGCAAACAGACACTGAGACAAATTCAACTTTCAGCAGGACAAAATAAAACAAGGCCAAATATACACTGGAGTTGTTTACCAACACAACATTGAATGTTTCTGAGTGGCCTAGTTACAGTTTAGACTTAAATTGTCTTGAAAATCTACGGCAAGACTTGAAAATGGCTGTCTAGCAATAATCAACAACCCACTTGACCGAGCTTAAATAAAAAAAAAACTAAGAATGATGGATAAATATTGCACAATCCAGGTGTGCAAAACTCTTGGAGATTTACCCAGAAAGACACACAACTGTAATCGCTGTTAAAAGGTGATTCTAACACGTATTGACTAAGGGGATTGAATACTTATCTAATCAAGGTTAGTGTTTTATTTTCCATATTTAAAAAAAAAAAAAGTTCGCATTTTTCTTTCTATTTTGTGTAGATAAAAATGACAATTCAATCCATTTTAATCTCACATTGTAACAACGACATGTGGAAAAAGTCAAGGGGTGTGAATACTTTCTGAAGGCACTGCAATTTGCAGATTAGCAAATGAGCTAGCTATAGCAGAAGCGTTTAAAGATGTCATGCGAATAAGTAAAACTGTAGTTATTACAATTTCTCAAGATTGCAATCTGTTCTTACCTCTCTGTGCTGAATTCAAGAATATCCTCGCGGCCGATGTGCACGGGCAAGACATATTTTAGTCAAGGTCTAGCGACAACAGAAAAATAAAAACAGTGAAGCAGGATTAGCATGGATCATCTCCCGACAGCTGCTAGGTTTCACAGGCCACGGCTATGGTACCTAGCAAAGTTTAACAAATCGGACTAACTCCTTACTTACAATACAGTTAGCTTGGCATTCAAGTTCACCTGTCAACAGGTAGCTAGGTGCTAACTAGCTATTTAATAAACCCAATGAACAGCCCCCCTGGAGCTGCTAGGCCTGGCAATGCCTGCCTTGGATTGGAGTGGGGTGGCTAGTTAGCAAAACGGGGCTAGCGACAGAAAAACAAGTCAGCAATTTCGGGAAGAGAGGTATATAATGTTAGTTTTCTAACGTTAGTTAGCAGGTCAAAGATAGCCAAACCGTTTAAAACGGGCTAACACTGTGACATGGTTAAGACGCACAATGTGTTTTGACATAATAAAATAAATAAATATATATGGTTTGCTAAGCAGCTAACGTTATACCTGTCGACTCGTCAAAGAGCACGATGGAACCAAAACAAGACAGTTTCTTCCGGAGTACAATGTCGTTGACTCTGTAACTGTGTGTTGGTCGCAGGTCAACGGTGTCACACCCAATGTCACAGTCCAGACAGCATGCGTAAACCCGCTTCAACTCGGACCGATATTACCCCCGATGCAGGTTGGACGACTGGACCCCTTGTGTGATGTAACGTTTGATGTTAGTGGGTCAGGCAAATTGCAAGACCCGAGGCCTGCAATTCCCCCTCCCCTCCCTTCGCTGTGTTATTACGTATTCCAGAATAGTGTTGTTTGTCTGTCTGCGTCAGATATATCCAAGTCAAGGGGAACTGTTGGGTTTGAGGTCATTTCGTCACATTAGGGTCATTTGCTGCCATCTACCGTTGAAGGTGATTAATAACTTACTAAACCAGTTTCAGGACGGGACCGTCACAAATTCTAGGCCTACGCTCTTCTGTCATGTAGTGTTGTTCTATTCTAAATTGGAGAGAAAATAAACGTGGCATACCTCTGTACTGTTTGTGGTGCACATGAAACATGCTTATGGTGACATTTCTCAGTTGTTATCATGCGTTATGTCATTCTTGACTAGATACGGTCTTAGTATCGCGTTGTCAAACCTTGAAAGGGAACGAGGGGTGGATTTACAGCTGTAAAAACTTGAGGATTACAGTAAAAGATTAAGAAAAACATGTTTATTGGTAATTGTACAACATGAATGAGAAAACATATCACATTGGATGCTACATATTATACAACAATATATATTTAATGACAAATAAACAGATCACATCATTAATAAGCTCAAGGCATAGGCAGAATGTTTCATATTTTTCTACCACAGCCATTAAACAATTTCGGGTAGTTTCTTTAATACCATTAGGTTTATGACTATACGTTTTGTTTCATGATAATATGACAAAATACCCATAATACCATTCATTGGCTGATCTGAGATCCAAATTTACAGGGCCTTCAGAAAGTCTTGACACCCCTTGACCTTTTTCCACATGTCGTTGTGTTACAGCCTGAATTCAAAATGGATCAAATTTAGATTTTGTGTCACTGGCCTACACTCAATACCCCATAATGTCAGAGTGGAATTATCTTTTTCGAAATTTTTACAAATGAATAATAAATGAACAGCTGAAATGTCTTGAGTCAATAAGTATTTAACCCATTTCTTATGGCAAGCCTAAATAAGTTCAGGAGTAACAATATGCTAACCAGTCACATAATAAGTTGCACTATGTGTGCAATAATAGTGTATAACATGATTTTTGAATGACTATCTCATCTCTGTACCCCACACATAAAATTATCTGTAAGTCGAGCAGTGAATTTCGAACACAGATTCAACCACAAAGACCAGGGTGGTTTTCCGATGCCTCGCAAAGAAGGGCACCTATTGGTAGATGGGTAAAACATTTTTATCCCTTTGAGCATGGTGAAGTTATTAATTATACTTTGGATGGTGTATCAATACACCCAGTACCTATAAAGATACAGACGTCCTTCCTCACTCAGTTGCCAGAGAGGAAGGAAACCGCTCAGGGATTTCACCAATGGTGACTTTAAAACAATTACATAGTTTAATGGCTTGGATAAGAGAACACTGAGGATGGATCAACAACATTGTAAATATTCCACAATACTAACTGTTATGTATGGTACAATGTGCTGTTCGTCGTACTGTACGTTGTTATTGTTTACGACAGTGTGCTTCTTTACGGATGAATGGGTTGTCAGAATGAGTGGCAAATGTCATTTAAAGACAGTGATTGTACAATGTGAAACTGTGCAGATGGGCCTTCTTTGACAGCTAAGCTAGATATAACATTTGCGACGAAGATGTCTGAATTCAGCTTACCACCACCAGCACCATACTTCGCCGTGTCTGGCGAACCTCCAGTCCCCGTGGAGTAACGGGCTTGAAAGTTTTAACACTTATCTCGAAGCTATGGACTTTTCTAGAATCTCCGACAAGAGGAGGACCAGCGCTGCTCCATCACTGCCTCGGTACAGAGGATTTTTTTCAACAATCGCTGTGTCTCTATGGACATTTTTATATATGGTATCAGTCAAAATACAGACGATACCCCCAGACAGGAACAAACAGGCAGGATATAACCCCACCCACTCTGCCGAAGCACAGCCCCCACACCACTAGAGGGATATCTTCAACCACCAACTTACCATCCTGAGACAAGACCGAGTATAGCCCACAAGATCTCCGCCACGGCACAACCACAATCACTGCTAGTGCATTTAGCTAGTGCACTGAACTAGAGCATTTAACTAGTGAATTTAGCTAGTCCATTTAACTAGTGTATTTAACTAGTGCATTAAACTAGAGCATTTAGCTAGTGCATTTAGCTAGTGCATTTATCTAGTGCATTAAACTAGTGCATTTAGCTAGTCCATTTAGCTAGTAGATTTAGCTAGTGCATTTAACTTGTGCATTTAGCTAGTAGATTTAGCTAGTGCATTTAACTAGTGCATTTAGCTAGTCCATTTAGCTAGTGCATTGAACTAGTGCATTTAGCTAGTGCATTTAACTAGTGCATTTAGCTAGTGCGTTTAACTAGTGCGTTTAGCTAGTGCATTTAGCTAGTAGATTTAGCTAGTGCATTTAGCTAGTCGATTTAGCTAGTGCATTTAGCTAGTGCATTTAGCTAGTCCATTTAGCTAGTAGATTTAGCTAGTGCATTTAACTAGTGCATTTAGCTAGTAGATTTAGCTAGTGCATTTAACTAGTGCATTTAGCTAGTAGATTTAGCTAGTGCATTTAGCTAGTGCATTTAACTAGTGCATTTAGCTAGTGCGTTTAGCTAGTGCGTTTAACTAGTGCGTTTAGCTAGTCCATTTAGCTAGTAGATTTAGCTAGTGCATTTAGCTAGTGCATTTAACTAGTGCATTTAGCTAGTGCATTTAACTAGTGAATTTAGCTAGTGCATTGAACTAGTAGATTTAGCTAGTGCATTTATACAGTGCTGTACATTTAACTAGTGCAGGTATTTCCTGGTTCCAGGTAGAACCCTTTTGGGTTCCGTGTAAAAACCCTTTCCACAGAGGAACCAAAAATGGTTCTTCTATGGGGACAGTCAAATAACCATTTTGGAACCCTTTTTCTAAGAGTGTGTGGTAGAAAATGTGTCCTAGCAAGAGCAGTAAAAAGGGAAGGGGACAATTGAATGCATTCAACTGAAATGTGTCTTCCGTATTTAACCCAACCCCTCAGTAAGATTTATTTTATTAGGATCCCCATTAGCTAACACCGTAACGCTGGCTAATCTTCCTGGGGTCCAAAACCAATTAACAAAACAAATCAGTTAACCACCTAACTGAGAAACTCAATTTAACCTTGTGCAATACCCTAGATGCAGTCGCACCCCTAAAAACAAAAAAAAATTTGCCATATAAACTAGCTCCCTGGTATACAGAAAATACCCGAGCTCTGAAGCAAGCTTCCAGAAAATTGGAACGGAAATGGCGCTACACCAAACTGGAAGTCTTCTGACTAGCTTGGAAAGACAGTACCGTGCAGTATCGAAGAGCCCTCACTGCTGCTCGATCATCCTATTTTTCCAACTTAATTGAGGAAAATAAGAACAATCACAAAATAAAACTTGATACTGTCGCAAAGCTAACTAAAAAGTAGCATTCCCCAAGAGAGGATGGCTTTCACTTCAGCAGTGATAAATTCATGAACTTCTTTGTGGAAAAGATCATGATCATTAGAAAGCAAATTACGGACTCTTCTTTAAATCTGCGTATTCCTCCAAAGCTCAGTTTTCCTTAGTCTGCACAACTTTGCCAGGACCTAGGATCAAGGTAGACACTCAAGTTTTTTAGTACTATATCTCTTGACACATTGATGAAAATAATCATGGCCTCTAAACCTTCAAGCTGCATACTGGACCCTATTCCAACTTAACTACTGAAAGGGCTGCTTCCTGTGCTTGGCCCTCCTATGTTGAACATAATAAACGTCTCTCTATCCACCGGATGTGTACCAAACTCACTAAAAGTGGCAGTAATAAAGCCTCTCTTGAAAAAGCCAAACCTTGACCCAGAAAATATAAAAAACTAATCGGCCTATATCGAATCTTCCATTCCTCTCAAAAATGTTAGAAAAAGCTGTTGCGCAGCAACTCACTGCCTTCCTGAAGACAAACAATGTATTCGAAACGCTTCAGTCTGGTTTTAGACCCCATCATAGCACTGAGACTGCACTTGTGAAGGTGGCAAATGACATTTTAATGGCGTCAGACCAAGGCTCTGCATCTGTCCTCGTGCTCCTAGACTTTAGTGCTGCTTTTGATACCATCGATCACCACATTCTTTTGGAGAGATTGGAAACCCAAATTGGTCTACACGGACAGGTTCTGGCCTGGTTTAGATCTTATCTGTCGGAAAGATATCAGTTTGTCTCTGTGGATGGTTTGTCCTCTGACAAATCAACTGTAAATTTCGGTGTTCCTCAAGGCTCCGTTTTAGGAACACTATTGTTTTCACTATGTATTTTACCTCTTGGTGATGTCATTCGGAAACACAATGTTAACTTTCACTGCTATGTGGATGACACACAGCTGTACATTTCGATGAAACATGGTGAAACCCCAAAATTGCCTAACCTGGAAGCCTGTGTTTTAGACATAAGGAAATGGATGGCGTCAAATGTTATACTTTTAAACTCGGACAAAACAGAGATGCTTGTTCTAGGTCCCAAGAAACAAAGAGATCTTCTGTTGAATCTGACAATTCATCTTGATGGTTGAACAGTCGTCTCAAATAAAACTGTGAAAGACCTCTGCATTACTCTGGAGCCTGATCTCTCTTTTGACAAACATATCAAGACTGTTTCAAGGACAGCTTTTTTCCATCTACGTAACATTGCAAAAATCAGAAACCTTCTGTCCAAAAATGATGCAGAAAAATGAATCCATGCTTTTGTCACTTCTAGGTTAGACTACTGCAATGCTCTACTTTCCGGCTACCAAGATAAAGCACTAAATAAACTTCAGTTAGTGCTAAACACGGCTGCTAGAATCTTGACTAGAACCCCAAAATTTGATCATATTACTCCATTACTAGCCTCTCTACACTGGCTTCCTGTTAACTGGTATATGATTTGTTTAGGAAAAGTTTATAGGTATATTTGAACGAGTTCTCTTCACGTTTCAATGGGCGATTCGACGTTGGATTTTCTGAACATAACGCACCAACCAAACGGAGATTTATGGATATAAAAAATGCAGAAGTTCTTCAAAAGGTAAGGGATTTGTTTTCGCTGTGAAATGTGTTTTGTGTGAACCGCGATGGTTTATGAATTTATGCTAATGCAGAAATATTGGAGGTGCTACCCTCAAACAATCAAATGTTGTGCTTTCACCGTAAAGCCTTTTTGAAATCTGACAACGATGTGATATTGCCAAGAAGCAGAGCTTTTGATGACTATGCAACACTTGTATATTGATGAATGTTTAATAATTCAACTTTTGGATTTTGAATTTGGCGCCTTGCATTTCACCGGGTAGTGTCGGGAGCGCCCCACTGCTCCCTAAGTAGTTAAGGCAAGGGCTGATTTCAAGGTTTTACTGCTAACCTACAAAGCATTACATGGGCTTGCTCCTACCTATCTTTTCCGATTTTGTCCTGCCGTACATACCTACACGTACGCTACGGTCACAAGATGCAGGCTTCCTTACTGTCCCTAGAATTTCAAAGCAAACAACTGGAGGCAAGGCTTTCTCCTATAGAGCTCCATTTTTATGGAATGGTCTGCCTATCCATGTGACAGACGCAGACTCGGTCTCAACCTTTAAGTCTTTATTGAAGACTCATCTCTTCAGTAGGTCCTATGATTGAGTGTAGTCTGGCCCAGGAGTGTGAAGGTGAACGGAAAGGCACTGGAGCAACGAACCGCCCTTGCTGTCTCTGCCTGGCCAGTTCCCCTCTCCACTGGGATTCTCTGCCTCTAACACTATTACAAGGGCTGAGTCACTGGCTTACTGGTGCTCTTCCATGCCGTCCCTGGGGGGGGTGCGTCGCTTGAGTGGGTTGTCACTGACGTGATCTTCCTGTCCGGGTTGGCGCCCCCCCTTGGGTTATGCCGTGGTGGAGATCTTTGTGGGCTATACTCGGCCTTTTCTCAGGATGGTAAGTTGGTGGTTGAAGATATCCATCTAGTGGTGTGGGGGCTGTGCTTCGGCAGAGTAGGTGGGGTTATATCCTGCCTGTTTGGCCCTGTCTGGGGGTATTGTCGGACAGGGCCACCGTGTCTCCCGACCCCTCCTGTCTCAGCCTCCAGTATATATGCTGCAATAGTTTATGTGTCGGGGGGCTAGGGTCAGTCTGTTATATTTGGAGTATTTGGAACCCTGACCTGTTCACCAGACGTGCTACCTGTTCCAGACCTGCTGTTTTCAATGCTCTAGAGACAGCAGGAGCGGTAGAGATACTCTGAATGATCGGCTATGAAAACTCCTGAGGTGCTGACCTGTTGCACCCTCGACAACAACTGTGATTATTATTATTTGACCCTGCTGGTCATCTATGAACATTTTAAAATCTTATCTTGGCCATGTTCTGTTATAATCTCCACCCAGCACAGCCAGAAGATGACTGGCCACCCCTCATAGCCTGGTTCCTGTCTAGGTTTCTTCCTAGGTTCTGGCCTTTTTTAGGGAGTTTTTCCTAGCCACCGTGCTTCTACACCTGCATTGCTTGCTGTTTGGGGTTTTAGGCTGGGTTTCTGTACAGCACTCTGTGACATCAGCTGATGTAAGAAGGGCTTTATAAATCAATTTGAATTTATTTGATTTGACATAACAAGCAACCACAAATCAAGACTTTACAAACATTCAACAAGTAGACAATACAGACAATTAAAATACCTGACAGGAAACACATTTAACATTCAGTTGATGCTTTCTATTTCCTGTCCAGTCATAGGGTCTATCGCATTAGATGTAAAAAATATATATATATTCTTGAAGATGGATTTACTTTTTGCCTGAGAAATATGGTTTGGTAAAGAGTTCCATTCAGCTATGGCTCTATATAAAACTGTAGATTTAAGGCGATTTGTCTTAGCTGCCCTGAATATACCTGTCTGGTTTGGTGGCTATGCGTGTTGTTAGTATGTACTTACTGGCCTGAAAAATACTGTGGTTATTTGAAAAATATAACATTCCTAAAGAAAATCAGAAGATTGGATAGTAATTTGTTTTTAACGTGAAGCCATGATATTCTATCCATCCGTGTGATAGGACCAGGGATTGACCATATAACTGGACAGTACTCTAAGTGTGATAGGACCAGGGATTGACCATATAACTGGAAAGTACTCTAAATGTGATAGGACCAGGGATTGACCATATAACTGGACAGTACTCTAAGTGTGATTGAATCAGGTGATTCAATCCCTGGTCCTGAGAGCTAGATGTTACAAACAGTACTCTGAACATTTTATTGTAACAGCAATTTTTCCTAGATGAAGCTGCGTCTAACATGACGCCTAGTAGTTTTGTTTTTTTCATTTGCTCTACATGCGTTCTGTTCAACTGGGGATCATCAACAAGCATATATCTTGATCCAAATACAATACATTTCGTTTTAGAAATGTTCAATGCCAATTTGTTCATATCAACTCACTCAGACACCATTCTTAGTTCACTGCTCGGTACATCTGTTAGCTCATTACATTCTGATGCTGCGCTATACATTGTAGAGTCATCAGCATACATGACCCCTCTTGCTTTGTACATTACTGAAGGTAAATCATTAGTAAAGATAGAGTAGAGAAGTGGGCCTAGGCAGCTTCCTTGAGGAACACCACAGTGTATATCTTTACTGTTTGAAATGCTACCATCAAATAGCA
The DNA here is from genome assembly GCA_003317085.1 of Hucho hucho. Classification (NCBI taxonomy): domain Eukaryota; kingdom Metazoa; phylum Chordata; class Actinopteri; order Salmoniformes; family Salmonidae; genus Hucho; species Hucho hucho. The sequence continues at coordinate 46,499 of QNTS01004760.1, forward strand.
CGTTTTGCCTTCTCCTGGATAGATAGCTTTCCATCCAGGATAGAGCTGCAGACTTAAAACCATAACATTTGAGTTTTCCTAGTAACAGTTCATGATCAATGACATCAAAAGCAGCACTGAAATCTAGCAACACTGCACCAACTAACTTCCTATCATCCATAATCTTTAACCAATCATCTGTCATTTGTGCTAAGGCCGTACTCGTAGAATGCCATTCTTTGTATGCATGCTGGAAACCCGTTTTCAGACCATCACATGAGAAATAATCCTTGATTTGTACAGATACAATTTTTTCCAATAATTTACTTAACACAGGCAGCAAGCTTATAGGATGGCTATTAGGACCAGTGAATGCAGATTTTTTTATCCTTAGGTAGTGGAATAACCTTTAACTCTTTCCAGACTTCTGGGCACACCCCATACATCAAGCACTTATTAAAAATATGAGAGATCGGGGTAGATATTTAGGTAGCTGTAACTGTAAGCAATTTGGCCTCAAGATGATCTGTACCAGGTGACTTGTCATCCGAAAGAGACAACAGCATCCTTTCTACCTCTTCCCTTTCTACTTGATGAAATTCAAAACATGCGTTGCCTCTCCTTCATGATACAATCTTTTATCAAACTACCTTTACAATAGTTTTCCTATTCATATCTGGATCCTGGGACGCAGTTAGCCTTAACACTGGGACCACTGATATATGTCCCGGGATCCATGCTCAAACAAGGTGGTACTACATTGGCGAAGCAGCTAGCCTAGCTGCTAGTTATCAAGCTAGGCAACCTGGGCTACTATTGCCGGATACCAAGCACGGTTAGCCCTTGTGGTTAGGGCCGCTTTTCTATTTGTCTCGGTTTAAGGACTACCAATTTCCAGAGTTTTCTACTGCCAACATCTCTCATTTCACGGAGTGTACTGTCATGCCTCCGAAAAAGGATCACATCTCTGCTGGGCAGGTACATGAACTCTTGGAAAAGCACACACACACACATACACACACACAGCCTGAGTTTGTCTCTCTCAGATTCCAACTGCTGATTCATGTCTGGATATATAAATACTGTGAATCTACCAAAGAAAGGTATGTTCATTGCTCACTTGAATATATGCAGTTCAAGGAACAAGATTCATGAAATATGCTGTCTAGTGCAACTAGTTGGTTGCTGCTATAGGCCACCTAGTGCTGATGTGAAATATTTTGATGTAATTTGCAAAATGTTGGATAAGGTATCTGATGAAAATAAGGAAATATATTTTTTGGGGGAGATATGAATATTATAATTTTTTTAACACCAACTGTCCAATGAGAAAGAAACGTATTTCTGTTGCCAATGTATATAACCTGACCCAAGTTGTGACGTTACCAACCAGAACGTTCACTAATAGGTCCGGTATCACATCGTCAACTTGTATGGATCACATTTTTACTAACATGGCTGAACATTGTTCTAAAGCTGTATCAGTGGTACTAGGTTGCAATGATCAGAACATTGTTGCACTCACTAGGAAAACTAAAATACCAAAGGCTGGCCCTAAGGTAATCTACCGCTGAGTCCTACTGAGGGTTCAATCAGGACTCACTCACTAAGAAAACTAAAATACCAAAGGCTGGCCCTAAGGTAATCTACCGCTGAGTCCTACTGAGGGTTCAATCAGGACTCACTCACTAAGAAAACTAAAATACCAAAGGCTGGCCCTAAGGTAATCTACCCAAGGTCCTACAGAGGGTTCAATCAGGACTCATTTGTGGACGAGATTAAGAATGTGCAATGATTAGAAGTGTGTAGTAAGGATGATCCTGAAATGTCACTATGTTTGTTTATGAAATGATTTATGAGTAGAGCTGATAAGCACGCCCCTTTAATAAAATGCACTGTGAGGTCAGACGGTGCCCCATGGATTGATGATGAGCTGAGAAATGTCATGATTCAACGTTATGATGCCAAAAAAGTAGCAGATAAATCTGTCACTCTGTTTAATAAGCTAAGTTATTGTAAATTAAGACATTTTGTGACCAAGTTAAACAAAGGAAAGAAGAAGGGATTCTATCAGCACAACATTGATGAAGTAAAGGGGTGATGGGTAAAAAAAATTGTGAACGGTGAACATGAATTCGAACATGAATTATGGGAGAGCTGTGGAAGATGATTTCTTACTGGATTTTGTAAGATAGAATGCAAACCTTCTTTTACCGTCTGTGACAACAGTCAAAAGCCAAAAAAACAGCAACATTCGCGCAAAACTGAAAGCACGAACCATCGTATTTAACCACGGCAAGGTGACTGGGAACATGGAAATGTACAAACAGAGCAGTTATGACCTCCTTACGGCAATCAAAGAGGCAAAACGATAGTACAGGGACAAAGTAAAGTTGCAATTCAATGGCTCAGACACGAGACGTATGTGGCAGGGACTCTAGACAATCACAGATTCTAAACGGAAAGCCAGCCACGTCGCTCCCGGGCAAGCTAAACACCTTCATCCGCTTCGAGGAAAACAACAACAACATTGAGCCGCCGGGGACTGTGTGCTTTCGTTCTCCGTGGCCGACGTGAGTAAGTCATTTAAGCGTGTTAACCCTCGCAAGGCTGCCTGCCCAGACCGCATCCCAAGCCACGTCATCAGAGCATGTGCAGACCAGCTGGCTGGACTGTTTACGGACATATTCAATCGCTCCATATCTCAGTCTGTTGTCCCCAGAAAGCAAAGGTAACTGAATTAAATTACTATCGCCCCATAGCACTTACTTCTGTCATCATGAAGTGCTTTGAGACGCTAGTTAAGGACCATATAACCCCAAACTTACCCTAGACCCACTACAATTCACATACCACCCCATCATATCCACGGACGACGCTATTGCACTGCACACTGCCCTTTCCCACCTGGACAAAATACATACCTATGTAAGAATGCTGTTCATCGGCTACAGCTCAGCCTTCAACACCATAATGCCCTCCAAGCTCATCAATAAGCTCACGGACCTGGGTCTCAACCCCTCTCTTTACAACTGTGTCCTGGACTTCCTGACGGACCGACCCCAAGTGGTGAAGGTTGGCAACAACATCTCTGCCACGCCCTCAACACGGAAGCTCCACAGGGGTGCGTGCTCAGCCCCCTTCTGTACTCCCTGTTCACCCATGACTCCAACTCAGTCATCAAGTTTGCAACAGTTGTAGGCCTGATTATTAATCCCTGTGCAGCGACACTTCCCATCCAGCCTGACAGAGCTTGAGAGGATCTGCAGAGAAGAATGGGAGAAACTCCCCAAATGCAGGTGTTCCAAGCTTGTAGTGTCATACCCAAGAAGACTTGAGGCTGTAATCGCTGCCAAAGGTGCTTCAACAAAGTACTGAGTAAGGGGTCTGAATACTTGTGATATTTCACTTTAACATTTTTACACATTTGCAAACATAAAAAAAAAAACGGTTTTTGCTTAGTCATTATGGGGTATTCTGTTTTTTATTTTTTATTTATTTACAGGGTTTTTTGATAATAAATCAGCAAAAATGTCAAAAATTCTGTTTTTGCTTTGTTATCATGGGGTATTGTGCTGTCATTATGGGGTATTGTGATGTCATTATGGGGTATTCTGATGTCATTATGGGGTATTGTGATGTCGTTATGGGGTATTGTGTGTAGAAAAATGAGGAAAAAAACTATTTTAATCAATTTTAGAAAAAGGCTGTAACGTAACAAAATGTGGAAAAACTCAAGGGGTCTGAATACTTTACGAAGATACTGTATATACAGTACCAGTTAAAAGTTTGTACAGACCTACTCATTCAAAGGTTTTTCGTAATTTTTACTATGTTCTACATTGTAGAATAATAGTGAAGACATCAAAACTATAAAATAACATGGAATCATGTAGTAACCAAAAAGGTGTTCAACAAATCTAAATAGAGAATGCCAAGAGTGTGCAAAGCTGTCGTCAAGGCAAAGGGTAGCTTATTTGAAGAATCTCAAATATAAAATATATTATGATTTCTTTGACACCTTTTTGGTTAATATATATACAGATAAAATATATATCAGTGGAGGCTGCTGATGGAAGGTCGGCTCATAATAATGGTTGGAACGTGTGTTTGACGTATTTGAACACCTTCCTAATATTGAGTTGCACCCCCCCCACAGGAATAGTGTCCCATGTTGACGCCACTGCTTCCCACAGTTGTGTCAAGTTGGCTGGATGCCCTTTGGGTGATGGACCATTCTTGAAACACACAGGAAGCTGTTGAAAAGTACTTAAATCTTTTGTCTTGCCCATTCCCCCCCACCGCCATCCAATGTCTCAACTTTCTCAAGGCTTAAAAATCCTTCTTTAACCTGTCTCCTCCCCTTCATCTACACTGATTGAAGGGGATTTAACACGTGACATCAATACGGGATCAGGGCCCGGTTGCATAAAACACCTGAAGTTAATTTCCCCCTCATCCTTTCCCTTAAAGTTTCCTTAACTTTACGTCAGTTGCACAAAGCATTACGTGAATTTCCTCCTTAAATTAAGTGGAAAAGGTTAAGGGTGCCAATGAGGTCCCTTTACTTCTTCATTCAGTATGGATATCAATGTAAACAGCATTTGTGGAGGTGAATGTCGGTTTCATCTGCTCTGGTTACCAAAGGAAAACATCAAATAGCTAGCTACTTAGCTAAACAATGGAAAGATGCACAATCCATGGCTACAAAGCTAGCTGGCTAGTTAGCTACAGCTACTCTGTAAGTTAGCTTGACATACTAGAAAGTAATATAAACAAGTTGTGAAGAAATTACTATCTTCTGAAGCAATTTGGTTATCCTGAATTGTAGAAGTTCTATTTTGCTATATCACAAAATATGATATGTGATATGATCAATTTAGCCACAGATTATATTACATACAATTATATCAGCACTCCTAATTATAGGAACATTCTCAAGTGTTTTCTCTCAAGAAGCCCTCTCCCTCTCTAAGTTGATGCCTAGTCTCTATGGCAACCAGGAAGATGCCAAATATCTTTCCCCTCTCCACCATTGTGCCATGTCTGGCCATGACACAAAAGCCTCCAGCATCATTAAGACCATGTCTTAATCAGTGACAGAACCAGGCATTCAGAGGGAGTGAACTGGAATGACCCTGGTGGTTAGACTACATTGGACCTCTCTGTCACTCTCTCTCTCTCTCTGTGTGTGTGTGTGTGTGTAACTGTGTTTTACTTGCAATTGACTGTCTCTGTGCCTTGCTGTATATAGCTTGAATATCACCGCTGAGTAACTATCCATGTATAGGGGCGATAGGTAGCCTAGTGGTTAGAGCACTGGGCTTGTAACTGAAAGGTTGCTGGATTGAATCCCTGAGCTGACAAGGTAAAAATCTGTAGCTCTGCGCAAGACACATTTAAGTTGAATGCATTCAGTTGTACAACTGACTAAGTATCCCCTCTTTCCTTTCTCCAACGTACTGACAGACAGGGGCAAATGTGTTCTTAACATTTCTTCTGTTGTAAGTTTGCTGGATAAAAGCCCTATTCTTATCTCTCAAATTAGCTGGGTCAGTCTGACCTGTTTAATTTATTTCTTTTCTTCAGATGATGAATTATACAGTGGTTTACTTTCTTTTGAAGGTTAAGTGAGCCTGTTTCATTCCAATTGAAAGACCTATGGTCATACTTGAGAGACCAGGGCTACTCTATAATCTCCAACATTAAGTCTTTTTTTTTTTGTTCATTTTGGGGTATACTTTTCCAGTTAAAAGGTAGCCAGGGCCTTCACTATAGCTCTATTGTTCTGCTTTGGCAGTCTTTTGGTGAGAGGTTCAGGCTTTTAAGGCACTTGAGGGCCTAAATTGGTAGTGTAACCAAGCAACCGGTAAGTTGATATTCAAAAGCTTGGATGCCTGTGATTTATCAGATATAAGAGTGCTTATCATCTTTAAAACCAAACCAGGAGAAGAACCAGGGGCACAGCAGTGGCTACACAGGAGACGGACACACTGAGGCGGCAGGGTAGCCTAGTGGTTAGAGTGTTGGACTAGTAGCCGAAAGGTTGCCAGTTCAAATCCCTGAGCTGACAAGGTACAGGCAGTTAACTGAACAGGCAGTTAACCCGCTGTCATTGAAAATAAGAATTTGTTCTTAACTGACTTGCCTAGTAAAAAAAAACTGCAGCCAGGCTAGAGGCAGACTACTCTGGTGCAGTCCAGGAGGACAACGGTGAGTATTATCCTTTTCCTACATAATGACAATTCTATAAATAGGGGGAACTTTTTTTTTATGTCTAATTAACTAGGGGGGGATTGTTTTCTCTCTGTGGAACAAGAAGTGTCAAGAGGGATATTCTTGAAAAGAGGCCTATAACAGAATAAGAAATAACATTGAAATTTGTACAATTTTAAATGTAAATTGTTTTTTTATTTTTTATATTATACAATGTTGTCTTCTAGAGGGGACAATGATGAGAACAAAGATGACCAAGTTCCTCCAATAGATAAAGAAACAGCAGCATTATTACATTTTAATAAAATGACAGACACCTCAGCCTTCCCTCTGGTTTTCAGAAGGTTCTAATATCTTTGATGTCTAATTTAATAACTCTAGCCTTGGTAAGACATCTGGAACTGTACATGCAATAGTACAACTACATAGGGAATAGGGTGTAATTTGGGACGCAACCACTGTCCACAAGTTGGTTGTGGAAATTCAGGTTGATTCAATACATATACAGTAAACTCTTAGAAACAAAGCTTCTTCGGCTGTCCCAATAGAGAAGCCAAACCTACTTCGTGGGACATGTTTTACTTAAAAAAAATATTTAACCAGGTAGTCTCCTTGAAGTAAGTCAGAATACTTTTTTTTTCCTGGGGGAGATAATACTTGGAAGGAGAATCATTAATACCGGAGTGCTCGAGCTGTCATCATAACAGCAGCCTCCAGACCTCCTCACTGTAATGGCTACCAGTATAGTGGATGACACTCCCGTGTCTGGAACCCTGCTGCTGCTGCTGCTGCTCTGTATCCTGCTCATCACGACCTTGTGCCTCGCTAACGCCTCACACATACCAGGTAAGACCAATGATGTATGAATGATGTGTGAATGAGTCTACGGGGAAAACACAGCCACTCTCTCTTCGTCTAACAACTATCACTACCATGCAATATGGAAATGTCATAATGTCTTTTTGTTTGATCATTTGAAGATGAAACCTTTTGAGGTTTAATACATTTTGGAATTGTATCTCGAATATCTCATATAAAAGTTGATAGCCAATAGTTAACTAGAAAGACATTGGCTATTCAATAAATATAAAGGTTAGTACTGTAAGATGGTGGCAAGCAGCAATCCTGCACTAACCTGCGTCTCTACTGTACGTACCTCTATGGCAGGTCCTTTCTTCTGGGCTGGACTGGGTCCAATCCTGTCTTACTCTAGGTTCATCTGGAGCGGGATAGGAACAGCCTGTAACTACTACAACAAGAGATATGGGAGTATGGTTCGGGTCTGGATCAACGGAGAAGAGACTCTCATTCTTAGCAAGTAAGTTCTATATCAACGGAGAACAGACTCTCATTCTTAGCAAGTAAGTTCTGTTGAAATAGAATTGGAAAATACTCCACTCATTCAGTTTGGTGGGTGGGGGGAGAGGGAGGGGGGGGGGGGGGTATTCATCAAGCGTCTCAGAGTAGATCTAAGATCATCTACCCCCCCATGTCCATTCATTATCATTGAAAAGTAAAAACCGATCCAAGATCAGCACTACTACTTTGAGACTCTATTTATTACACTCTTGGTCTCTCACTTTTGCTGCAGGTCCTCTGCTGTCTACCATGTCCTGAAGAGTGCCCACTACATAGCCCGATTCGCCAGTAAACAGGGACTGCAGTGTATTGGGATGGACGGGAGAGGTATCATCTTTAACAGCGACATCCCACTCTGGAAAAAAGTGAGGACATATTTTGCGAAAGGTATAAGACGGAGACTTTACGTTTATTTAACACGATTATCTAACTCACTAACACTAACTCGCTCTTACTAGATGTCAAATTAATTTATGTTTTGGTCTGGTGCAGGGTTGGGATCAATTCCATTTCAAATCAAATCAAACTTTATTTGTCACATGCGCCGAATACAACAGGCCGTGAAATGCTGACTTACAAGCCCTTAACCAACAATACAGTTCAAGAAAGAGTTAAGAAAATATTTACCAAATAAACTAAAGTAAAAAATAATAAAAAGTAACACAATAAAATAACAATAACGAGGCTATATACAGGGGGTACCAGTACAGAGTCAATGTGGAGGCTATATACAGGGGGTACCGGTACAGAGTCAATGTGGAGGCTATATACAGGGGGTACCAGTACAGAGTCAATGTGGAGGCTATATACAAGGGGTACCGGTACAGAGTCAATGTGGAGACTATATACAGGGGGTACCAGTACAGAGTCAATGTGGAGACTATATACAGGGGGTACCGGTACCGAGTCAATGTGTGGGGGTACAGGTTTGTCGAGGTAATTTGTACATGTACTGTATATTTATATGTATATACACTACCGTTCAAAAGTTTGGGGTCACTTAGAAACGTCCTTGTTTTTGAAAGAAAAGCTAATTTTTTGTCCATTAAAATAACATACAATTGATCAGAAATACAGTGTAGACATTGTTAATGATGTAAATGATTATTGTAGTTGGAAACGACTGATTTTATATGGAATATCTACATAGGTTTACAGAGGCCCATTATCAGCAACCATCACTCCTGTGTTCCAATGGCACCTTGTGTTAGCTAATCCAAGTTTATCATTTTAAAGGGCTAATTGATCATTAGAAAACCCTTTTGCAATTATGTTAGCACAGCTGAAAACTGTTGTACTGATTAACTATTTAGGGAGCGGCAGCCGAGGTGTCGGTTTTGGAGAGTCTGGCGTGCCCAAAGTAAAATACCTGCCACTCAGGCCCAGAAACTAGGATATGCACATAATTAGTACTATTGGATAGGAAACACTCTGAAGTTTCTAAAACCGTTAAAATAATGTCTGTGAGTATAACAGAACTGATATAGCAGGCGAAAACCAGAGGAAAATCCATCCGGAATTGCATTCTTTTTTTAGATTACCTTTTTCTCCTGTCTGCCTATAGGATTCAATGTTATGTAGGACTTAGACTGCAGTACCTATGGCTTCCACTGGATGTCAACAGTCTTTAGACAGGGTTTCATGACCTTAGGTTGATATAGAAGCCAATAGAAGAAGAATTTAGAAGTGGACCCCGGAACTCAATAGAATGACATGCGCGTTCACGGTCTTGCGCGCTCTGTGTTTTTTTCCTTTCCTATCGTTCAGGCTATAATCCGGTTGAAATATTATAGTAAATATACATAAAAGGATACCTAAGGATACATTAAAAATGATGTTTGATTTGTTTGGACAAAGTTGATAGGTATAATTTGAACGCGTTCTCTTCACGGTTCAATGGGCGACTCGACGGTGGATTTTCTGAACATAACGCGCCAACCAAACGGAGATTTATGGATATAATAAATGACTTTTTCTAACAAAAGAACCATTGGATGTCTTCGTTGGACACTTGGGATGCCCTCAGCAGAAGTTCTTCAAAAGGTAAGTGATTTATTTTAGCTCTTATATGGGTTTTTTGTGACCCGCGCTGGATATGAATTTATTTAATGCATAAATATTAGCGGTGCTGTCCTCAAACAATCAAATGTTGTGCTTTCGCCGTAAAGCCTTTTTGAAATCTGACAACGCTGTGATATTGCCAAGAATCAGAGATTTTGATGACTATGCAACATTTGTATATTGATGAATGTTTAATAATTCAACTTTTGGATTTTGAATTTGGTGCCTTACATTTGGCACGCCGTTTATCCCTAAGAGGTTAAAGAAGCAATAAAACTGGCCTTCTTTAGACTAGTTGAGTATCTGGAGAATCAGCATTTGTGGGTTCGATTACAGGCTCAAAATGGCCAGAAACAAAGACCATTCTTCTGAAACTTGTCAGTCTATTCTTGTTCTGAGAAATTAAGGCTATTCCATGCGAGAAATTGCAAAGAAACTGAAGATCTCGTATAAAGCTGTGTACTACTCCTTTCCCAGAACAGCGCAAACTGGCTCTAATCGGAATAGAAAGAGGAGTGGGAGGCCCCGGTGCACAACTGAGCAAGAGGACAAATACATTAGAGTGTCTAGTTTGAGAAACAGACGCCTCACAAGTCCTCAACTGGCAGCTTCATTAAATAGTACCCGCAAAACATCAGCCTCAACGTCAACAGTGAAGAGGCGACTCCGGGATGCTGGCCTTCCAGTGTCTGTGTTCTTTTGCCCATCTTAATCTTTTATTTTTATTGGCCAGTCTGAGATATGGCTTTTTCTTTGCAACTCTGCCTAGAAGGCCAGCAACCCGGAGTCGCCTCTTCACTGTTGACGTTGAGACTGGTGTTTTGCGGGTACTATTTAATGTAAATAGTCCGGTGGCCATTTTATTAATTGTTCAGGGTGATTTCAATTCAGTCAATGGAATTCTTCCTGAATTGTCTGAATTGAAATGGAATTGACCCCCATCCTTGGTGTGGTGTGTGTCAGCTCTGACAGGGCCTGGTCTGCAGCGGACAGTAGGGATCTGTGTGAGTGCTACAGACAGACACCTGGAGCGTCTGCAGGAGATGACTGACCCCACTGGACACGTAGATGTTCTCAACCTGCTGAGATGCATCGTAGTGGACATTTCTAACAAACTGTTCCTCAGGGTGCCTCTCAACGGTCAGTGGCAGGGTGTGTGTGTGGGGGAGGGGAGGGGTTTGTCTTTGGGTGCGGGGAGGGATTTGTCTGTGTGGGTGTGCCTGCATGCATGTGGGGACGTCTGTTCTCTGTCCTGGCACCCCAATGGTGGAACCAGCTTCCCCCTGAAGCTAGAACAGCAGAGTCCCTTCCCATCTTCTGAAAAACATCTGAAACCCTACCTCTTCAAAAATACAGTGGGGCAAAAAAGTATTTAGTCAGCCACCAATTGTGCAAGTTCTCCAACTTAAAAAGATGAGAGAGGCCTGTAATTTTCATCATAGGTACACTTCAACTATGACAGACGAAATGAGAAAAAGAAATCCAGAAAATCACATTGTAGGATTTTTAATTTATTTATTTGCAAATTATGGCTGACTAAATACTTTTTTGCCCCACTGTATCTTAAATAATCCCACAGCACCCCCCCCCCCACTCCTCACCTCATTCCCCCCCGCCCCTTTACTAGTTCTGACTTAGCTGATTAGCTACATTATTCAGGAAAAATGTACTTACTATGACTGTGATATGTGGTTGTCCCACCTGGCTATCTTAAGATGAATACATTAACTGTAAGTGGCTCTGGACAAGAGCGTCTGCTAAATGACTCAATACTGTAAGTGGCTCTGGATAAGAGAGTCTGCTAAATGAATCACTACTGTAAGTGGCTCTGGATAAGAGCGTCTGCTAAATGACTCACTACTGTAAGTGGCTCTGGATAAGAGCGTCTGCTAAATGACTCACTACTGTAAGTGGCTCTGGATAAGAGAGTCTGCTAAATGACTCACTACTATAAGTGGCTCTGGATAAGAGAGTCTGCTAAATGACTCACTGCTGTAAGTGGCTCTGGATAAAAGCGTCTGCTAAATGACTCACTACTGTAGTGGCTCAGGATAAGAGAGTCTCCTCAATGAATCACTACTGTAAGTGGCTCTGGATACGAGAGTCTGCTAAATGACTCACTACTGTAAGTGGCTCTGGATCAGAGCGTCTGCTAGATGACTCACTGCTGTAAGTGGCTCTGGATAAGAGAGTCTCCTCAATGAATCACTACTGTAAGTGGCTCTGGATAAGAGAGTCTG
>QNTS01004761.1:21921-77470 GCA_003317085.1 Hucho hucho
ACGGAACTCTGCTGTGCCGTACGATACGGAACTCTGCTGTGCCGTACGATACGGAACTCTGCTGTGCCGTACGATACGGAACTCTGCTGTGCCGTACGATACGGAACTCTGCTGTGCCGTACGATACGGAACTCTGCTGTGCCGTACGATACGGAACTCTGCTGTACTCTGCTGTACTATACTGAACTCTACTCTGCTGTACTATACTGAACTCTGCTGTGCTGTACTATACTGTACGATACTGAACTGTGCTGTACTATGCTGAACTCGACTGTGCAGTACTATACTGAACTCTGCTGTACTATACTGAACTCTACTGTGCTGTACTATGCTGAACTCTACTGTACGATACTGAACTGTGCTGTACTATGCTGAACTCTACTGTACTGTACTTTGTCTAAACTTGTGAAGCAATAGACCTTTGTTAGAAGTTGTTACTCTTCAATAAAATAGACCCCAAAGCAAATTAGGGACAGGAAAATGGGTTTATTCTTATTCAAATAGGACTAATCATGCGGGGAGGTAGATGTTCAAGCTCCCCTGTGTTCAGTGATTCTCTCCTGTGGTTCTCTACTGAACAAAGGGACAGGACAGCCCTAGCCTGTGGTTGACCAATTAGAATTCTTTGCAATAAAACCAATGGCCAAATACCAAGTATCCTGTTTCAGACTCAATATTTAGACACATTTCTCCCATGTCTCTGCATTAATCCCCTATTACAGAAAATCCACAATTTCCCTTGATCGTTAGTACTGTATTGACCTCTCGTCCCCTGTCTCTGCGTTATGTACAGTTGAAGTCGAATGTTTACATACACCTTAGCCAAATACATTTAAACTCAGTTTTTCACAATTCCTGACATTTAACCCTAGTAACAATTCCCTGTCTTAGGTCAGTTAGGATCACCACTTTATTTTAAGAATGTGAAATGTCAGAATAATAGTAGTGATTTTATTTCAGCTTTTATTTCTTTCATCACATTCCCAGTGGGTCAGAAGTTTACATACTAATTGAGTGTAATTGGTAGCATTGCCTTTAAATTGTTTAATTTGGGTCAAACATGTTGGGTGAATTTTGGCCCATTCCTCCTGAGAGAGCTGGTGTAACTGAGTCAGGTTTGTTGGCCTCCTTGCTAGCACACACTTTCAGTTCTGCCCACAAATGTTCTATAGGATTGAGGTCAGGGCTTTGTGATGGCCACTCCAATACCTTGACTTTGTTGTCCTTAAGCCATTTTGCCACTACTTTGGAAGTATGCATGGGGTCATTGTCCATTTGGATGACCCATTTGCGACCAAGCTTTAACTTCCTGACTGATGTCTTGAGATGTTGCTTCAATATATCCACATCATTTTCCTGCCTCATGATGCCATCTATTTTGTGAAGTGCACCAGTCCCTCCTGCAGCAAAGCACCCCCACAACATAATGCTGCGCCACCCCTGTACTTCACGGTTGGGATGGTGTTCTTCAGCTTGCAAGCATCTCCCTTTTTCCACCAAACATAACAATGGTCATTATGGCCAAACAGTTCTATTTTTGTTTCATCAGACCAGAGGACATTTCTCCAAAAAGTACAATCTTTGTCCCCATGTGCAGTTGCAAACCGTAGTCTGGCTTTTTTTATGGCGGTTTTGGAGCAGTGGCTTCTTCCTTGCTGAGCAGCCTTTCAGGTTGTCGATATAGGACTCGTTTTACTGTTGATATAGATGCTTTTGTACCTGTTCTTCCAACATCTTCACAAGGTCCTTTGCTGTTGTTCTGGGATTGATTTGCACTTTTCGCACTAAAGTACGTTCATCTCTAGGAGACAGAACGCGTCTCCTTCCTGAGCGGTATGACAGCTGCGTGGTCCCATGGTGTTTATACTTGCGAACTATTGTTTGTACAGCTGAACGTGGTACCTTCAGGCGTTTGGAAATTGCTCCCAAGGATGAACCAGACTTGTGGAGGTCTACAATTTTTCTTGGCTGATTTTATTTTCCCATGATGTCAAGCAAAGAGACACTGAGTTTGAAGGTAGGCCTTGAAATACATCCACAGGTACACCTCCAATTGACTCAAATTATGTCAATTAGCCTATCAGAAGCTTCTAAAGCCATGACATAATTTTCTGGAATTTTCCGAGCGGTTTAAAGGCAGGGTCAACTTAGTGCATGTAAACTTCTGACCCACTGGAATTTTGATACAGTGAAATCTGTCTGTAAACAATTTTTGGAAAAATGACTTGTGTCATGCACAAAGTAGATGTGCTAACCGACTTGCCAAAACTAGTTTGTTAACAAGACATTTGTGGAGTGGTTGAAAAACGAGTTTTAATGACTCCAACGTAATTGTATGTAAACCTCTGACTTCAACTGTATTTATCTTCGAAATATTCTTAACTGCTATGATTGGTTCAGATTTGGTCTTGTTTGGGGTCAGAGCTCATTAAAATAATAGCCAGGTGTGTAGAATAATACATAATGTACAAAGGAGGATTTTGCATATTTATATTTGTGTACCTATTGAGGATATATCACCATGAAGAGAATGACATTCATATCCATCATTATGCATGTATTTGTTGTACAGATCAGGAACCCATGATGAAGTTCCTTTTATCGCAATTCCGTTGCAGGGTGTAAATCCACTTCAATAACCAAAATAGATTTTTTTCAATGTGTCATGTCATAGCTGACACCCCCTTCCTTCGTTGAATCTTAATTCCGAGCGGATATTTACATTTTTGGAAAACGTGGGAACAAAAAACTGAGGGGGATTTTAGACATTCTGTTACCAAACTTGGCATCTGCACTGTTCTTCCAGTAAATGTGTTTTTGTAAAGTTGTCTGTGTAAAGTAGTCATTTTGTTTGTTCACCTTTTGAAATCAATGTTTTTTTTGTTTGGCATGCAGTGCATTTGGAAAGTATTCAGACCCCTTTTCCACATTTTGTTACGTTACAGCCTTAATCTAAAATGGATTAAATGTTTTTTCCCTCAATCTACACACAATACCCCATAATGACAAACAAAAACGGTATTCAGACTCTTTGCTATGAGACTCGAAATTGGGCTCAGGTGCATCCTGTTTCGTTTGATCATCCTTGATGTTTCTACAACTTGATTGGAGTCCACCTGTGGTAAATTCAATTGATTGGACATGATTTGGAAAGGCACACACTTGTCTTTATAAGGTCCCATAGTTGACAGGGCATGTCAGAGCAAAAACCAAGCCATGAGGTTGAAGGAATTGTCCATAGAGCTCAGAGACAGGATTGTGTCGAGGCTGGGGAAGGGTACCAAAACATGTCTGCAGCATAGAATGTCCCCAAGAACAGTGGCCACCATCATTCTTAAATGGAAGAAGTTTGTAACCACCAAGACTATTCCTAGAGCTGGCCGCTGTGAGCAATCAGAGAAGGGCCTTGGTCAGGGAGGTGACCAAGAACCTAATGGTCATTCTGACAGAGCTCCAGAGTTCATCTGTGGAGTTGGGAGAACCTTCTAGAAAGACAACCATCTCTGGAGCACTCCATCAGTCAGGCCTTTTATTGTAGAGTGGCCAGTAAAAGGCACATGACAGCCCGCTTGGAGTTTGCCAAAAGGCACCTAAAGGACTCTGACCATGAGAAACAAGATTCTCTGGTCTGATGAAACCAAGATTGAGCTCTTTGCCTGAATGCCAAGCATCACATCTGGAGGAAACCTGGCACCATCCCTATGGTGAAGCATGGTGGTGGCAGCATCATGCTGTGGTAATGTTTTTCAGCGGCAGGGACTGGGAGACTAGTCAGGATCGAGGGAAAGATGAATGGAGCAAAGTACAGAGATCCTTGATGAAAATCTGCTCCAGAGCGCTCAGGACCTCTGACTGAGGCGAAGGTTCACCTTCCAACAGGACAATGATCCTAAGCACACAGCCAAGACAACGCAGGAGTGTCTTCGGGAGAAGTCGCTGAATGTCTTTGAGCGGCCAAGCCAGAGCCCAGACTTGAACCTGGAGAGACCTGAAAATTGCTGTGCAGCGACGCTCCCCCATCCAACTTCACAGAGCTTGAGAAGAATGGGAGAAACTCGCCAATTACAGGTGTGCCAAACTTGTAGCGTCATACCCAAGAAGACTAGGCTGTAATCGCTGCCAAAGGTGTTTCAACATAGTACTGAGTAAAGGGTCTAAATACTTATGTAAAAATGTCTAAATGTGTTTTTGCTTTGTCATTATGGTGTTTTTTTTTCATCAATCTACACACAACAATTTAATCAATTTTAGAATAAGGCTGTAATGTAACAAAATATGGAAAAGTCAAGGGGTCATGAATTTCCGAATGCACTGGACATTTTTAAGTATGTTACTTGTCCTGCACTATATAAGGAATATGGCACTATTTGGGGCACAGCCCATGAGTATACTTTACCCTTTAGTCATATGATATCTGTGAACTGTGTTCCTGGAGTTGAAAGTGTCTGAGGACAATATGGCACAGTAACGTAAGACTGACGGCACCATGAGAAAGGATGGGGAGACTGTTTTTACCGTTGACACAGAGATACTATCCCTCCCCTTCTGCCTGTCTCATCTCAAACTCCTCGAAGGTGGGTTCACACACACACTCATACATACATGCATGCATACATACATACATCTCATTTTCTTAAAACTGCATATTTGGTTAATGGCTTGTAAGTAAGCATTTCACTGTTAGGTCTACACCTTGTATTCAGCGCATGTGACAAATACAATTTGATTTCACTCACTCACTCTAACCTCCCTCTCATTGTAAAGTTGTCAAGCAGAAAGATGCCGTTGGCTGGCTCCCATTTCACTAACAGTAACTCTATTCTTTATCCAACACTGTGGTCAGATTCCTCCTCCTAGTGTCCATTAGTGAAATCCACCATCAGGTCTAAAGGGAAATGGGTCACTCCATCCTTCCTGCATGTCTCTGTTTCCTTCATTGGATTGCTTTCCCCTACCAGTCATACTTGGTCTTCTTCTGGAGTTGGCGCTTACAGCGGTGCTAGACTACCAGCGGTGCTAGACTACCAGCGGTGCTAGACTACCAGCGGTGCTAGACTACCAGCGGTGCTAGACTACCAGCGGTGCTAGACTACCAGCGGTGCTAGTATAAAGTCAATTCAAGGATGTTGACTGGAGTGATTTAACCTCTCTGGAGATAAAATGGGTTTACATCCAAAATGGCACCCTATTCCCTATTTTTATGTGCCACTTTTTACCAATAGTGTGTCGTTAGGGACGCAGCCATAGTGTCTCACATCACGTTCAACTCACTGGGAGTATCCCAGGCTTCTATTGACTGTGGTTGTGAACATGATCTTCAGAACCAGGGGAGGATCCCAGGCTTCTATTGACTGTGGTTGTAAACATGATCTTCAGAACCAGGGGAGTATCCCAGATTTTGTATTGATATGCCTGTGCATATCCTGTTGTGTCATAAAATATCTTTCATCCGCTAAGTTGTTTTTAACAGAATGATTTTCCTAATTTAAAACAAAACACCAGGCTGTGGGTGTATTGTGTATATGAATAATACCAGTTTGTTTTTCCCAACCCTTTTATTTACGGCCACATACTCTATTCTGAGCGGATTTAACCTTTCAGGTGATTTCTCTTCTCAGAGCATGGGTCTTGTGCTAGTTTAGCATGTCACAGGGCTGAATACAGAGCTCCATGATGAGCCTGGAGCCGAGGGAAGCGAGGAGGGGAGCAGGAAAGGAGGGAGGGAGTAGGGGAGCAGGAGATGAGCGAGGGAGGAGAGGAGCAGGTGAAGGAGCGAGGTGAGGGACGCTGCTGACTGTTTAAACATGCCTGGAAGCTCGGGCGGTTTGAGGTGTGTGTGTGTGTAGTATATAGGGCTGGGCGATATGGCCTATAAATCATATCTATATTGTTTTCAAACTTATGGCCGATTCACGATATATGCAGTATCTCGCTTAAAAAAAATCTCTAAGCTTTGTTGTCAAATGTAGTACATTTCAAACAGTCAGCAATAATATAAGTAATTCAGGGCTTGTGAAATTATACCTAGGCTAAATATAAGCCTTCCACAACCTGATCTTTGTTGTTGTTGCAAAAATCACTGATCTGGCTTGCAATTTTGGGTATGCATTTAACCAGAACCATGCATGCATAATGTACATTCACTAATAATAACATATTTCTTATAGCAGGCATTATAGAACCTCAAATGCAAACGCAAGCTAAAACCGCTTGTCAGAGAGGAAGAACTGTTGGAGCTAGCAACAAACATTTCGCTACACCCGCTAACCTCTGCAAAATATCTGTTCGCTAACAATAACATTTGATTTGAGAAATGATCTCTCATTTTTGTTGTGACTTGCATGGTGTGTTAATGGGAAGGTGCACAGAAGGAGCGAAGGAGACGACGACACAAAAGACAACATGAGAACAAGCGGACATAAACACTTATAAAAAGGCATTTGGCGCTAAAACCATAAATTCGAATGAATCTATCACCCTGTGTGTGGGTGTGGAAGTGTGTGTGTGTGTGTGTGTGTGTGTGTGTGGAACTGTGTACTATATCCTTTCACTCCTCTGCTTACTACCACATGGGAACCAGATGTGAAATGATTTGAAAAAAACAACCATATTATTCCTAACCTTTTAAAAGATATTATTAACACTCTTGATTTAACTTTAAGGTCCTACTCTAAAGTACTTTTTATCTAAAAGCAAACCTTGTCCTTGTAAGGTAGTGAAAGGTAACAAAATGGTTTAAAAATGATTACACCTTCCCTGTCCAGAAGCAGTTTAAAAATGTTTTTGTCAATTCACTATAAGGATGACTATTAAATTATCACATCTAAAGAACAGTGTGATTGCAGTCTATACATTTTCCATGAATGTGTAGACAAGTTGAGTCAAGCTATGACAGGAAATTGCTATTCATTTAGTCAATCATAATAACCGTTAGTCACCTTTCATGACTTCAAACACACCTTGATGATGTTGCCTGGCTGTCGGCTATGTTACACCATTTACTCTTACATGGCACCAGTGGTGGATAAAGTACCCAGTAAAATGTACTTGAGTAAAAGTAAAACATGTATTTGGTTTTAAATATACTTACATTTACTTTTGATACTTAATTGCTAAAATATACTTAAGTATCAAGTATAAATCATTTCAAATTCCTTATATTAAGGAATCTTTTTTTATTTTGTTTTATGGATAGCCAGGGGCACACTCCAACACTCAGACATAATTTACAGATAGCCAGGGGCACACTCCAACACTCAGACATAATTTACAGATAGCCAGGGGCACACTCCAACACTCAGACATAATTTACAGATAGCCAGGGGCACACTCCAACACGCAGACATAATTTACAAACAAAGCATTTGTGTTTAATGAGTCCGCCAGATCAGCTGCAGTAGGGATGACCAGGGATGTTCTCTAAGTGCGTGAATTAGACAATGTTCCTGTCCTGCTAAGCATTAATAATGTAACCAGTACTTTTGGGGGTCAGAGAAAATGTATGGAGTAGAAAGTACATTATTTTCTTCAGAAATGTAGTGAAGTAAAAGTATACATTTGTCAGACTGGTCATCTGGTCAAAAGTAGTGCACCATACAGGGGATCTGGTCAAAAGTAGTGCACCATACAGGGGATCTGGTCAAAAGTAGTGCACTATGTAGGGTGCCATTTGGGACGCAGCCCAGGCGTTCAGACTGCTACAGACATTTGGGACGCAGGCCAGGCGTTCACTGCTACAGACATTTGAGTATTGAGTCTCTTGATTCCTTGGCTTAACCTGTTAAACTGGCTCTGTATTTTAATAACACACCTCCATGATCAAGTATATCAGGTATCGTGACACCTCCGTGAATATCCAAATTATATTAGAAGACTTGTTGGATTTTGATGACACTTGAAACTATATATAGGCTAAGGCTATGCAGGATTAGTCCCCCCCCCACCACCACAGTATTTAGCACAATATCAACCAATGTGTTAACTATCTATACACTAATACATTAGTTTATAAACCACTTATCATTTTAAGTTCTATACCTTAATGAAGGTGTCAGTTGCCCATCAACTACTTTTAGTATATCATCATACTGCTGCTATCGTCATAGGGGCTCCCGAGTGGCACAGCGGTCCAAGGCTCTGCATCTCAGCGCTAGAGGCGTCACTACAGACCCTGGTTCGATTCCAGGCTGTATCACAACGGCTGTGATTGGGAGTCACATAGGGTTTGGCCGGGGTAGGCCGCCATTGTTAATAAGAATTTGTTCTTAACTGACTTGCCCAGTTAAATTAAAGGTTACATAAATACAAAATAAAATAACATATGTGCTCGTATATAGATGGAGGCTGATCTTATGGAGTGGGAGGGTGTGTCTGGAGGCTGATCTTATGGAGTGGGAGGGCGTGTCTGGAGGCTGATCTTATGGAGTGGGATGTGGGATGGCGTTTTACGCTGATATTGAGCTGAATGTGTTTTATACCAGCACTTACAGCACGGAATAAAGTGGTAACTGGTAACCATGGTAATAACAGTTGGTTACAACGTTTTCATAGTGAAACACGATGACGACATGCTTGACAAAGACCGACACCCACTGACCTCTACTTGGATGCCTGCCCTTGGCAGTATGAGTGGATTGTTAGGTGCTGGAGACGATGAGTGATATTTGATTGCCAAGGAAACACTTTGTCATAACCTCTTTTCATACGGTATCAACAATTCTTTGTCCGAGGCTTATCCTGGTGCTCTGAGGTGTAGAAGACCACTATCAGTAAGAGGAGAGGATCATGTAGAGTTTCATCTCATGACTATTCCTACAGGCTGGCATAGGGAAAGACTGGATGTAGTATAGTGGGCCATTCCCCTTATTACAAAGCGTTGCATCACATTGGATCATATGATAAAATCTGCACATTTTATGACCCATCTTCAGTAAACATGGAAGATGATGTTTAATCTAGTGGTGACGTTATCTGATCTCACTCAGAATCAACCAGATAGTTTGACGCTATCTGAATGTAGAGATCATTACAAGCTGTATTAACCTTGCTCCTTCTCTCTCTGTCATTTTATTTATTCACTACATTGATCATAACACAATGAAGATATCATTCCAAACTTAAACTAGACCTATGTTCAACTTCAGGGTTTTTATTTATTTTATTCACTTTCTCTACAGTTTTATTTCTCTTGTCTATGAACGCTCCCTGTCTCCCGGTTTCAGTGGAGCTCTGCCAGTCAGGCCTACTGCAGATTGAAAGTTACTCAGCTGTTAAACCAGAGTTGGCCAGAGGACCGCACTAAATAGTCATAATTTCCTCTTCTGCCGCTCTGTTTTATCTGAGACAGATACTAGGAAGAAGTAGGAAGTGGTTTAGGGGGTCCAGATATTTCTAGCCTTAGTCAGTCTATGTGCCAAAACATGTTTTGTCTGACAATGACAATGGATTTGTCAAGAGCACAAACAAAACTGGGACTATACAGTGGGGAGAACAAGTATTTAATACACTGCCGATTTTGCAGGTTTTCCTACTTCCAAAGCATGTAGAGGTCTAATTTTTATCATAGGTACACTTCAACTGTGTGAGACAAATCCAGAAAATCACATTGTATGATTTTTAAATATTTAATTTGCATTTTATTGCATGACAAGTATTTGATCACCTACCAACCAGTAAGAATTCCGGCTCTCACAGACCTGTTAGTTTTTCTTTAAGAAGCCCTCCTGTTCTCCACTCATTACCTGTATTAACTGCACCAGTTTGAACTCGTTACCTGTATAAAAGACATCTGTCCACACACTCAATCAAACAGACTCCAACCTCTCCACAATGGCCAAGACCAGAGAGCTGTGTAAAATTGTAGACCTGCACAAGGCTGGGATGGGCTACAGGACAATAGGCAAGCAGCTTGGTGAGAAGGCAACAACTTGGCGCAATTATTAGAAAATGGAAGAAGTTCAAGATGACGGTCAATCTCCCTCGGTCTGGGGCACCATGCAAGATCTCACCTCGTGGGGCATCAATGATCATGAGGAAGGTGAGGGATCAGCCCAGAACTACACGGCAGGACCTGGTCAATGACCTGAAGAGAGCTGGGACCANGATGAGACAAAAATAGAGCTTTTTGGTCCAAACTCCACTCACCGTGTTTGGAGAAAGAAGGATGAGTACAACCCCAAGAACACCATCCCAACCATGAAGCATGGAGGTGGAAACATCATTCTTTGGGGATGCTTTTCTGCAAAGGGACAGGACGACTGCACCGTATTGAGGGGAGGATGGATGGGGCCATGTATCGCGAGATCTTGGCCAACAACCTCCTTCCCTCAGTAAGAGCATTGAAGATGGGTCGTGGCTGGGTCTTCCAGCATGACAACGACCCGAAACACACAGCCAGGGCAACTAAGGAGTGGCTCCGTAAGAAGCATCTCAAGGTCCTGGAGTGGCCTAGCCAGTCTCCAGACCTGAACCCAATAGAAAATATTTGGAGGGAGCTGAAAGTCCGTATTGCCCGGCGACAGCCCCGAAACCTGAAGGATCTGGAGGAGGTCTGTGGAGGAGTGGGCCAAAATCCCTGCTGCAGTGTGTGCAACCTGGTCAAGAACTACAGGAAACGTATGATCTCTGTAATTGTAAACAAAGGTTTCTGTACCAAATATTAAGTTCTGCTTTTCTGATGTATCAAATACTTATGTCATGCAATAAAATGCAAATTAATTACTTAAAAATCATACAATGTGATTTTTCTGGATTTTTGTTTTAGATTCCGTCACTCCGTTGAAGAGTACCTATGATAAAAATTACAGACTTCTACATGCTTTGTAAGTGGGCAACACTGCTGATTTTGCAGGTTATCAAATACTCGTTCTCCCCACTGTACATTGAGATGCAGCTGATATACAGTGTATGATTGAGGGCCACATTTCCCTACCAAATGCAAAACCTAAGTGCGACCAGGGGAGGGCCACACTGACCTGTACCTGGGGCCAGCTGTATGGCTATTTACAACACCATTTGCTATTCCAGCTGGAATAGCAAATAGCAAATATGTTGTTATTAGCCAGGTCACCTCAGTCTGTCTACACTACTGTATCCTGTCTGTCTTGACCTAGCATCTTCTGCACTCTTCTTCTTTTCTTCATATTCCTCTCTCTTTGTCCTTTCTATCGTGTAATGTTTACGATTACAGCAAGCCTTGGGGATATCGTATTGCTGCCTGTCTCTATTTCCATAACTTCCTGCTGGGGACCTCAGTATGACTTGATCAACATACAGTCCATGTCTTGTAAACACAGCAGAGGAGTAAGGAGGGATCAGACCGGGGTTCCCAACCTTTTATACTCGGCCCACCTGAGTAAACATCTCTAAGGTATGTAATGACTAACATGACTAGAGGAACTGATGATTCACTACCCAATTTGGAAATTGCACCTTGTGCATTCTACTATTACAACATTGAAGAGGAAGTTTAAATCCGGACTTGGTTCCCCCTGCCGACCCCACAGTTTGGGAACCACTGGGATAGTAGAAACATGTTCATCCATTGTCCCCCACATTCTGGTCTTTCCTTTCCCGCTAGCGACACTCTTAGAAAAGAAGGTTCTTCAATTGTCCTCATAGGAGAACCTTATGAAAATATCTATTTTTGGTTCCAGGTGGAACCCTTTCGATAATACAAGATTCCATTTAATGAGTAAAAGGTTCTGAATAGAATAAAAAGGGTTCTTTGTGATGAACAAGGTTCTAAACATGTAGCTAGCTCCCCCATTGTTCTGTGCATCCTTAACATTCCTGTTGAATTGAAATATTCCATTTCCTAGCCCGTGGAGCTGTCAGGAAGTTTTGCATGTAGCCTGTGTATGTCGGGGGATATGGAGACGTGGGTGGGTGTGTGTGTCAAAGGCCTCCATTGTTGGAATGAGAAGCAGATGTTAGTGTGGAATTCTCCTGACTGCAGCAGTTTCTCACGGCTGTGCTTTGAGTCTCGCGCGTCTGTCTCGCTCTCGCGCGTCTGTCTCTCTCTCGCGCGTCTGTCTCTCTAGTCTCTCCTCTCTCTCGTGTCTTAATCTCTACATATATTTTATCTAAAACTGTTATTTTGTTTCTCCAGTCAGTTTCTCTCTTCCTTCTCTCTCTGTAATTTTAACATTTCTTTCTCAGCCACCCCTGCCTTCCTCTGGTTCTAGTCTCTCTGTCCGTGTTCCAGGGGATTTCTGGCCCAACCTCGGTCTATAGTTCTGGAAGGGTTGATATAGAAGCACCCCACCCCTGTGACGTCAAACAAGGCATTGGGAGGGAGAGACAGACATTCTCTGTTTCTCTCTGTCTTAAGTACTTTCAAGTGTTTTTTGTTAAGTTGTTTTTGGGGATATCTGTACTTTACTTTACTATTTATATTTTTGACAACTTATACTTTTACTCCACTACATTCCTTAAGAAAATAATGTACTTTTTACTTTACTTACATTTTCCCTGACACCCAAAAGTACTTGTTACGCTTCAAATGCTCAGGCAGTACAGCAATATGGTCCAATTCACACACCTATCAATATAACACGTTGTCATCCCTACTGCCTCTGATCTGGCGGACTCACTAAACACAACTGGTGTGCTTGTAAAGGTTTTCTTGAGTGTTAGTGTGCCCCCGTCTGTCCGTAAAAAAAAAAAGGATTTGTGCCAATCGGTTTGCTTGATATCAGGTATTTTATGTATAACTATGACAATTTAGTACTTTTTCCACAACTGTACTTAAGTACATTTTAAAACCAGGACATTTTAAGTACTTTTTACACCACTGCTCTGTTGTATTTTGGGGCTCTTCTGTGTCGTGGGTCTTCCTGGCTCTGAAGCTAGCTTGCCACGTTGACAGAAATACTCCATCCCAGCCGCTATCCCGGGCTGAAGGCGGGAAGTGTGTCTCTCTCTCTGACTGCTGGGCTGCTGCTGTGGACACTGCTCTGGTGTTGAATCACTATTTAATGATGGGAAGTTGTGGACACTGCTCTGGTGTTGAATCACTGTTAATGATGGGAAGTTGTGGACACTGCTCTGGTGTTGAATCACTGTTAATGATGGGAAGTTGTGGACACTGCTCTGGTGTTGAATCACTGTTAACTACTTAGGGAGTAGCGGGCCACTCCCGACACTACCCGGTGAAATGTAAGGCGCAAAATTCAAAATCCAAAAGTTGAATTATTAAACATTCATCAATATACAAGTGTTGCAGAGTCATCAAAAGCTCTGCTTCTTGGCAATATCACAGCGTTGTCAGATTTCAAAAAGGCTTTACGGCGAAAGCACAACATTTGATTGTTTGAGGATAGCACCCCACATATTTTCCACATTAGCATAAATTCATATCCAGCACGGGTCACACACAACCCATATAAGAGCTAAGAAATATCACTTACCTTTCGAAGAACCTCTGCTGAGGGCTTCCCAAGTGTCCAACGAAGACATCCAATGGTTCTTTTGTTAGAAAAAGTCATTTATTATATCCATAAATCTCTGTTTGGTTGGCGCGTTATGATCAGAAAATCCACCGTTGAGTCGCCCATTGAACCGTGAAGAGAACGCGTTCAAATATACGTATAAACTTTCTACAAACAAATTAAACATTTTTAATGTATCCTTTTGTATATTTACTGTAATATTTCAACCGGAAGATAACGTGAACAATAGGAAAGGAAAATAAAGTGGTGCGCGCACTCTGTTGCGCGCCCGCAAAATCTTGTTGACATCTGAGCCCCCTTGACCATATCCTTTTTCTATCCGTTCTGGTCAGGGCTACCATTTCCTGGCTTTGTATAGAGACTGTTGACATCTAGTGGAAGCCATAGGTACTGAAATCTCGGAGCTGGTTGCCTTTGAAATCAATAGGAAGACTCTCAAACAGAGCAAAGGTCACAAACTAATTCCGGATGGATTTTCCTCTGGTTTTCGCCTGCTATATCCGTTCTGTTATACTCAGACATTATGTTAACACTTTTAGAAACTTCGGAGTGTTTCCTATCCAATAGTACTAATTATGTGCATATCCTATTTTCTGGGCCTGAGTGGGAGGCAATTTACTTTGGGCATGCCAGACTCTCCAAAACCATCACCTCGGGAGCCACTCCCTAAGAAGTTGTTGATGGAAGTTCAGCTCTTTTTACTGACTCTGATCTTTTTGAGTCGTTCAGTCAAAAGAACGAATCTTTCGACTCATTATTTTTATTTCACCTTTATTTAACCAGGTAGGCCAGTTGAGAACAAGTTCTCATTTACAACTGCGACCTGGCCAAGTTAAAACAAAGCAGTGCGACACAAACAACAACACCGAGTTACACAAGGAATAAACAAACATACAGTGGAAAAAGTCTATATACAGTGTGTGCAAATGAGGTAAGATAAGGGAGGTATGGCAATAAATAGGCCATAGTGGCGAAGTAATTACAATATAGCAATTAAACGCTGGCGTGATAAATGTGCAGAAGATGAATGTGCAAGTAGAGATACTGGGGTGCAAAGGAGCAAAATAAATAACTGCCCATAGCATGCAGGAACACTTAGGGGCAAACAATAAACTGAAAACTAGAAAGAATCATGATTCTAAAAGTATCTTGTTCATCATAGGTGGCTTATTGGAGCAGTCATTTGTTTGAATGAGACTTGTAAACGTCTATTTAAACAATGTAAATGTGTTGATTGCTATGCATACAAATACGATTATTTCTTGATACGTTTGAAACAAGATCTAGTTGTGGTCGCTACCGGACTAGATTGTGAACTCTTGCATTGCTTGACTACCGTGAGGGTGATAAGCACAGTCGTTCGTGAACTGCAGCCCCCCCAAACGATTTGTTCTGGAGTTCGAGTTTGTTGACCAGAGGCTGTGTATGTTTTGGTTCTACAAAGCTGTGTCCATTATAATAATCAATTCATTGCATTCATTCTTGCCAGCAAGTCAAATGTGCGACTAAAATTAACGAATGATGACTCTTGAGTCAGTAAAGAGTCATGCAAAAAGAATAAATCTTTCGCAAATTGCACATCACTAATTATTAGCCTACTGGGCTGCTGTGGACACTGCTCTGGTGAAATCATCACTAGCCTACTGGGCTGCTGTGGATGAATAGGGGATGGAAGGCAGCAGTAATGTTATTATCCAGCCCTCTCACACAAAGCCTTCATGCCAGAGATGGAAGATCCCCAGCCTGGAATCCAAGTTGAAACCATGGTGAAAAGGAGCGTATCAGTGTGGACTCCAGGCTGGATGAAAGAGAAGGGGGGAATCTGTGTAGAGCTCCATCTCTAACAGTCTGTGGAACACTGGGATGTCTGTGTTGACTAGACATGACACAATAGGGTTCTAAACCATTAGTGATCTGCTGACTCACTCCTCTCTCACGCAGTGTCTTACTGACTGACTGACGGTTGCTAACTTACCCCTCCTCACCCGGCCCGCCCAACACAGGCATCCTCATCATTTTAGCTCAACTGTACTGAGTTTCAAGTTTCCCTTTTTCTATTGTCACGTACACAAGTAGAGTGAAATGCCTTTTGTCGCTGAGTGGTGTTATTACTACGTTGGGAGTGAGGATTATATATCCTACCTGAAAGTGTAAAAGGATATGATTTTAAGAGGACACAACTGAAACCACAGCATTAGACTAACTTCTGTACTTAACAAGGTAATACAACTTATAGGATGCTATTAAGTAATGGAATTCTTACCTCACCAATACATCTAATGACCATAAGGCATAACGTGATAATACGGGGCAGCAGGTAGCCTAGTGGTTAGAGCGTTGGACTAGTAAACGAAAGGTTGCAAGATTGAATCCCCGAGCTGACAAGGTGAAAATCCTGTCGTTCTGCCCCTGAACAAGGCAGTTAACCCACTGTTCCTAGGCCGTCATTGAAAATAAGAATTTGTTCTTAACTGATGTGCCTAGTTAAATCATATTTTATTTATTTATATTGTACATACATTTCTATACACAGTTGGTCTCGACATAAAGACAAATATTTTATTACATAAGTGATTCATTTTATTTATGTTTGGTACAACCGTGTAGGAAAAGGTCAGACATGATGGATAATGGTGGTTGTTAGCACGCCCTCTCTCTGTGTGTGTGGCGTTTTGTTGTAGAGGGAGTGATCCAATTATGTCAATCTTTCCCCTAATTAACCTTCATGCCATCACACACACACACACACACACACACACACACACACACACACACACACACCCCTACTGTAGTGTGGGGATGGCTGTTCTGTAGTGTGTGTGTGGGGGGATGGCTGTTCTGTGCTGTAGTGCGGGGATGGCTGTTCTGTGCTGTAGTGCGGGGATGGCTGTTCTGTTCTGTGCTGTAGTGCAGGGATGGCTGTTCTGTTTTAGACCGGAAGGAAGTGATGGTTCTACACCAGTGTCACACACACACACACACACACACACACACACACACACACACACCTCCTAGCTCCTGGACATGGCCCATCAAAAGCTTTTGCTGAGTGTGCTCAGCCAGCTTGACCTGATACACTGCTACCAGCTGTCAGGGTGTGTTTGTGTACATCAGAACACGTTTGAATAGGGATGAAATAGATCTCCAAGAACGGTTGCATTATCGCTGCATCGTTGCACTAAGCAGGGGAATCAGTTACACAATGATTTATATAAAACTCAGCAAAAAAAAAATGTCCCTTTTTCAGGACCCTGTCTTTCAAAGAATTCGTAAAAATCCAAAAACTTCACAGATCTTGCATTGTAAAGGATTTAAATACTTTTTCCCATGCTTGTTCAATGAACCATAAACAATTAATGAACATGCACCTGTGGAACGGTCATTAAAACACTAACAGCTTTCAGACAGTACGCAATTTATGTCACAGTTATGAAAACTTAGGACACTAAAGAGGCCTTTCTACTGAGACTGAAAAACACAAAGAAAGATGCCCAGGGTCCCTGCTCATCTGCATGAACGTGCCTTAGGCATGCTGCAAGGAGGCATGAAGACTGCAGATGTGGCCAGGGCAATAAATTGCAATGTCTGTACTGTGAGACGCCTAAGACAGGGAGACAGGACGGACAGCTGATCGTCCTCGCAGTGGCAGACCACGTGTAACAACACCTGCACAGGATCGGTACATCTGAACATCACACCTGCGGGACAGGTACAGGATGGCAACAACAACTGCCCGAGTTACACCAGGAATGCACAATCCCTCCATCAGTGCTCAGACTGTCCGCAATAGGCTGAGAGAGGCTGGACTGAGGGCTTGTAGGCCTGTTGTAAGGCAGGTCCTCACCATACATCACCGGCAACAACGTCGCCTATGGGCACAAACCCACCATTGCTCTACCAGACAGGACTGGCAAAAAGTGCTCTTCTCTGACGAGTCGTGGTTTTATCTCACCAGGGGTGATGGTCGGATTTGCGTTTATCGTCGAAGGAATGAGCGTTACACCGAGTTCTGTACTCTGGAGCGGGATCGATTTGGAGGTGGAGGGTCCGTCATGGTCTGGGCGGTGTGTCACAGCATCATCGGACTGAGCTTGTTGTCATTGCAGGCAATCTCAACGCTGTGCGTTACAGGGAAGACATCCTCCTCCCTCATGTGGTACCCTTCATGCAGGCTCATCCTGACATGACCCTCCAGCATGACAATCCCATCAGCCATACTGCTCGTTTTGTGTGTGATTTCCTGCAAGATGGGAATGTCAGTCTTCTGCCATGGCCAGTGAAGAGCCCGATCTCAATCCCATTGAGCACGTCTGGGACCTGTTGGATCGGAGGGTGAGGGCTAGGGCCATTCCCCCCAGACATGTCCAGGAACTTGCAGGTGCCTTGGTGGAAGAGTGGGGTAACATCTCACAGCAAGAACTGGCAAATCTGGTGCAGTCCATGAGGAGGAGATGCACTGCAGTACTTAATGCAGCTGGTGGCCACACCAGATACTGACTTACTTTTGATTTTGACCCCCCCTTTGTTCAGGCACACATTGTTCCATTTCTGTTAGTCACATGTCTGTGGAACTTGTTCAGTTTGTCTGTTGTTGAATCTTATGTTCATACAAATGTTTACACATGTTAAGTTGGCTGAAAATAAAGGCAGTTGACTGTGAGGACCTTTTCTTTTTTTGCTGAGTTTATATACACTAGATGACTGATTGAGGCACTGTAGCTTCAGAACAGTGGCCCCGATCTTGGCACTCCCTCAACATTTTACAAAATATTTTGGAAGCTATAGAAATACATTTACTAACGTCTACATCTGTTTTTCACATGCTTATTATATTACAGACACCTTAATGCATACTTTCAAATTATATTATGTGAGCTAAAAATGAACAAATATATTTGCCAAAATTTCCTTAAAATATAATTTTAGGGAGATTACTAATGTTCCTGTCCCCACTACAACAACGTTTTTAAATACATGTAATTTTGTCCTTGAAACATTTATTTTAAATACTGTAGAATTCCATTCATTCCTATGGAGGACTGCTCCTACTGGGGAGTGCCAATATGGCCGACTGGTGGCTCCTGTAAGGACCAACGCCGGAGATGAGTAGCGGGTACGGGGAGTCAACATTTAATAAGGAACAGATATGAAACAAGACATGCACAGCTTTAGCACACGGGCAAAACAACGACATTCGACAATCAATGCAGCAGCAGGGAACAGAGATGGGGAATTTACAGATATAGGGGAGGTAATAAACAGGTGATTGAGTCCAGGTGAGTTCAAGAATACGCTGATGCGTGTAACGAGGGAAGGCAGGTGCGCGTAATGATGGTGTCAGGAGTGCGTAATGCAGGGCAGCCTGGTGCCCTCGAGCGCCAGGGGGGGAAGAGCGGGAGCAGGCGTGACAGCTTCAAAGCCTCATGGCCAATGCATAGCATCAGCAATCCAGGGTTTATATACATCATTGGTTGCACGGCACGCCCACCCTCATCACCCTCATCTCCCTCCCAGCGACACCAACTACTTTCCTCCTGTTCCTCTCCAGACAGAGACAGACAGATGTTCCCCTGTACTCAGTCAGTGTTATGTTTCAAATGGCACCCTATTCCCTATATTGTGCACTACTTTTTACCTGGGCTCTCTACTAATTCTCAAAAGTAGTGCACTATATAGGGAATAGGCTGCCATATGGGACCCAGTCAGGGACAATGGCAACATGATATTCTCTTGATGTGCGATCACACATGACGAAGTCTGTTTTCAGTTGCCTTCTGAACTGTACTGTACTCTCTTATCAAATATACTCGTCACAGTCAAGCTGTGAAAAGCTCTGTCCATTTTGCAGTTTGGTGTTTTTGTTATAAACTCTAAGGTAATTTATGTTTTCCCAAACTTGTTGGGGGGAGACGTATACCCTTTTTATATTCCCTGATATTTGTATAACATTTTATCTGTTGTTTAATATGTTGTGTATTAACTAATTGTTCTTTGAACCTCTCCTCGGGAACCCCCAAATTGTTTAACAATTCTGTAGCCCAGAACTAGCTCACCTAATTCACCTAGTCAAGGGCTTGGTAGTTGGTTGACAAGTTGAATCAGGTGTGCTAGCTCTGGAAGAGTTAAAATACATGGAACAGCTGGCTGTCCCTGAGGAGAGGTTTGAAAACCTCTTAACGAATTCTACATTCCCATGCAGCAGTGCTAACGTGATGTCTCCTCCTCTCTGTCTTCTACAGTGTGTGGGACTGCCCTGTGTCCTGGTGCCTCCCATGTCCTGGCCTGCTGAGGCTGTGGCTGCTGCTGGGCCTGGTGTCTGCTCGCTGGGCTTGGGCTGGAGCTGAACCAAGGCTTCTACTGGTGCTGGAGCTGGTGAGTGTCCCATCCCAGGGGCCTGGAGGAGCCTAGTCCGTCTGGGCCGAGGGGCCTCTCCGGACCACCTCCCAGACACACGAAGATGAACAAGCTGACCAGCTTCCACAACAACAAAGCTATGCAGGACCGCCGCTGTGTCTGCGTCTTCCTCCCCAACGACGACACTCTCAACATCATTGTCAATGTGAGTACTGTGGTGGTCTCACCTAGCTATATAAGATGAATGGCCTTCCTGTAAGTGGCTCTGGATAAGACCGTCTGCTAAATGACTCCAATGGAAATGTGTGTCTATAGGACCTCAATACTGTTCAGGTGCATATGAGATAAGACCACTGGATTGAAGACTGCAGCAGGGAAACAGTTATATGTATGTTTGGATTATATTTGTGAGTAACATATATTAGTGTATTGTCCAAAAGCCAGGGTCAGGAATGGAAGTAATTGTTTTCAAACTGGCAATATCATTCATGGTTGTTTCAGTGTGTCTAAATGACTCTGATCTCCTCCTGTATGTCCTGACCTCTAACCCCTTGCTGTGTGTTCTCTCTCTGCTCAGGTGAAGACGTTGTGCCAGGAGCTGCTGGTCCAGGTGTGCGACCTGCTCCGACTGAAGGACTGCCACCTGTTTGGACTCAGCGTCATTCAGAGTAAGAAGGGTTTACCATTTTGTGTGTTCGTGTCTGTTGCTGTGTCTGACATCTCTCACCTCGCTGTAACGTCTGTCCCCATCTCAGCCTGACTGAATGGGGCCCATTGTCTCTGTGGTTAAAGTCACAGCATAGTTTACTGAATGTTATACCAGAGCAATGAGCAGTTAGCCCTCCCTCTGTACTGTCCCAATGAGTTACGCCTCAATTCTCCAGAAGTGTGCACTTCTCCCCACACATTGAAAAGCATTGGATTGGTGTATATACATGGGAGGAGCCATTACTGTCAAACAGCATGAACCAGTCCTTCTGGTGCTGTCTGTGTGTCTCGGTCTCTCTCTCTCTGTATGTTTCTCTGTCTGTTTCTCTCTGTCTGTCTGTTAGTGATGGACCGATATGACATTTTTGGACGATACCGATATCCAATATTTTCCTTGCCAAAAAACGATACCAATATTTAACATTTTAGCAGCCTTTTAAGCATTCTAGTACAGTTAAATAGTTAACACACACACATGGACGCAGCGGTCTAAGGCACTGCTTCTCAGTGAAAGGCGTCACTACAGTCCCTGGTTCGAATCCAGGCTGTATCACATCCCGCCGTGATTGGAAGTCCCATAGGGCGGCGCACAATTGGCCCAGCGTCGTCATTGTAAATAAGAAATTGTTCTTAACTGACTTGCCTAGTTAAATAAAGGTTACACACACACACCACACTGACCAAAAAGTTATTTTGTTGGCATTTACGTATGTCCCCATTGCCAGTAAAACATAATCAAAACCAATTTCTTTCACTTACTTGCTGTGCTGTTTTGTTGTTCAGTCGTTTCATTCTCAACCAGGATTTCTATGGAATGCTGTTTGGGTCTTTGCGTGTCAAAGATACATGTCAAATAACACTATGACGTGTCAAATAACACTATTTGACCAATCAGGACCTGAATATGACTGCACGTCACATAATTTAACATGTTCATTAATTATTTACGTAGTTATTACGCATTGATTACACTCACTCGTATTTCATATGTCACAATGATTCATCGATACGTATGCTATGATGCTGGAAAAGTTGTCTCGCACACCTACAGTGCTGGCCATAAAAATAAAAAAAATACCCTAGCTAGCTCATGGATGCAAACAATGTCCTTATCAGACAGTTCTTATTTGATTAATGGTGGTCGGACCCATCTGTGACGCTAGCCACAATAAGGATTAGCCACAATAGTGGACTTTGCGGTTAGCCTTCAAAATAAAAGTATGTCATTGGCAGTGAATACAAATAGTAGAATTATGCCATAATTGAATAGATCATGCTAAACAAGTTTGTTGATTTTATATAACATTCCAAAGACAATTATTTCATTTCATTGAGCCACGTTTATTGAAACTATTCCAGAGGAAAAACAGTACTGCGTGGAAGTCTAACTCTGAGGAGGATGTTGGGGAAAATATATCTTGGGGTATCAGTCTACGCAATACCCATTTAATTTATCCCCAATCCTTAGGTAAAGCTGTACAGTGCAATATGAATGTCAATCACACAATAGGCCGACTGGGGAGGTGATTTCAAGTAGCTGAAGTTCAATTTCAATAGGCGAACAACAAGTGGCTACCTAGCTAATATTTACTCACAAGAATCATTGCTAAGAATAATGAAAATGACTGCAGTTTCTACTGGTCCATTGTTTTCAGGCTGGTTGTATTGGTGCTAGCTAT
The DNA here is from genome assembly GCA_003317085.1 of Hucho hucho. Lineage (NCBI taxonomy): Eukaryota > Metazoa > Chordata > Actinopteri > Salmoniformes > Salmonidae > Hucho > Hucho hucho. Next base: position 44,114 of record QNTS01004761.1, read on the forward strand.
GTACCAAGCTAAAGCTAGCTAGCTACCCCAGAAGTTGCAGTCAAACAAATAATGCTTTATTACCAACGCGGTATTGTAAACACATCGTTCGTGGCCGGTGTTTGCTTGTTTGCAGACTTTATTTTGTACAGCTTTGACAGTGCTACTGATAGTAGTGGTGGAGCTTGGCTTGCATGTGCAAATTCAGAACACACAACATTCTATAATAGAAATGTTATTTGACGTGTCAAATTAAAGCTTATTTAACTCGTCAAATAGTGTTATTGTCATAGTACTCACTCTCACTTAATTCGATTCAGTAGACTTTATTGACATGGCCAGATTTTCTGAGTGCTGTCCTGAGGCTCTATGGGGTTGGTTTGGGTTAGTGAACTGAGCCTCAGAACCAGCTGACTGAAGGGGCTCTTCTCTTGTTTCGTCTCTTGACATTGTAGGGCTGTGTGATTAAATGTTTCGGGGTCACTTGTTTTTAGGTTGTAAAGTAAGGAGGAGGGGGTTTTGTCCCAATTCTGCTGTACATGTGTTTTCTTTGCACTTGCAATAGTCTTGCAAAACTCTGCATGCAGTATTTCCATTGAATGTTTGTCCCATTTGGTAAATTCATTATTAGAGAGTGAACCCCATACTTCGCTGCCATATAAAGCAATTGGTTCTAAAACTTAATGATACAATTTTGAGGCAGATTCTAATTGGAATTTTGATTTTAATGGCATAGAATCTCTGTCTGTCTCTGAGGGAGGGAGAGAGGGGGACTAGCTGACTAGTCTGCTGCCTAGTTGCGCAGATCGAGGGTTGGGTGGGGTGACAGAAGTATGTGGGCAGAGTGATGATTGGTCAGTGCGAGGGGGTTAGAGCTGGGGGTTGGAGCTGGGGGTGGGTGCTAGGTATAGAGCTGGGTTTGGGCTAGGGTTAGTGTGTGGGTGGTTAGTCACTGTTTGCCTTGTGATTTTGCGCTGTTCTGACAAGCAGCTCAGGAATGTCCCTAAATCAGCCCCACTGGTTCCTGGTCAATAGATCTGTCCTGCAGGGCATGTGATTGGTCCATCTCATCTGATGTCAATCTTTCAGAACAGCAGGGCTGACTGGCCCTGCTGCGATTTGCTTTCCTTTGCAGCTGCTTGCAATTGTCACTGCCTTTGTCTGTCAACCACCTATGTCTGTCACAGGAGTCAATGGGTGACTCATTCCATGCATATCACCGACCCAGAGACAACTCTGTCATCATAAAGCAACTTAAGTTAACCCTTTGTGTCCCCCTCCAGACAATGAGCACATCTACATGGAGTTGGGTCAGAAGCTGTCTAAGTACTGTCCCAAGGAGTGGAAGAGAGAGGCCAGCAAGGTGAGTCAGTCTGCACAACCAAATAGTACCCAGCAAGCACATAACATTCTGAGAACCATATGTTTCTTAGGGCTTGGTGAGAGCGTAATTGTCCTATGGTTATTTTGCATACAACCTCCCACAATCTTCTGGGAAAGGTGCAGCATAGTTGCTTGGCTTTCCTCAGCAAATTTAAGGAATTTTACAATAAAAAAAAAAAAAAAAACATTAATTTGTTGGTATTTCATTACTTTAAACAGAATGTTTCCCAAAAGTTCAAACGGTTACATTTCAATTTTGGTAATATTCTAGGAATGTTCTTCAGCTGGTTTGACATTGGGAATGTTCTCATAGTTAAACTTCTTTAGAAATGTCAGTACTTCAGCATAACGTTTTCTGCAGGTTTCCTCATGGTTCTATTTAAAGTCATGTTCTCGGAACAATAAGAAATCTCTATCCTCTTATCTTGTTAAGTGTGTTGTCCGTACCGACTAATTGGCTACACCTGATCTTAATGAGTGTTGTTTCCTTTGAAATGGGGTCTGTTCGAATAGACAAAAATTAACAGCTTTGTATGAGTTAAAAAATAACATGGCATGCTAGCTCCATCCTGGTGGTGCAGTGGACTAATTCCATGGATAGAGAACAGAATATTATAGGTTTGAATCTCAGTGACGCTGTGCCACAATACAATTGTCTTTGCATGATTTAATACCTAGGGACATGGAAATACATTTTCTTATCTGTGCTTGGATTTTGAAACCGTTAACCCAAACTAAGCTGGCAGTGTTATTAAAAGTCGTATTGAAACATTCAGTGAAAGCTGTAAGGAAGTTATTCAAAAACCTCCAAATAAATGTTCTCAGAATGTTATTTAATTACCTTAAAATAACCTATAATTTCTGTTCTCAGAACGTTAAAACATTCAGGAAACCATAGTAAAAAATTCTCAGATCCGACCTGCAACCTAAAAATGAACGTTCCCAGAACAGACTAAATTTTCGCTTCCGTTCTCAGAACGTGATCGATTGGAACCATTTCCCTGTTTGACCGCTAGGTTTTATGGGTATTATAACTCTATGGCTCCGACGCAATCAGTTATTTAACTATTGTTTCAACAGCAAGCTGTCTTTCAGGGTTTGAAGGTTTGCAAGATTACCCCCCAACAGACATAGTCAATCTTAAATTCAAATATGTGGGCAACTGCTATTGTTTTCTCTGTCATGATGGACGTTTTTGATTTTATATTTGTAGAATGAATACACTGTCTTGATGGTTTGATTTGCTAGAAAATAACAAAACCAATGTTTTTCATTTGTATCTTGTTGTTTTCAGGGCATCGATCAGTTTGGACCTCCTATGATCATCCACTTCAGGGCTCAATATTACGTTGAGAATGGGAGATTAATAAGGCAAGTAATCCCACAGAGATCCTATAAATTACTATTTGATTCTGTATGCAATTCTATGAGGAATCTCCTTTTACAGACTGCAGTTTAACTGTCAGAGCCAAGTGTGATCTCATTCTGAATAAGATGTTTGGATTGATAGATACTGAAGCTGCGTGATTAGATCTAATGTGATGTGTTTCTGAGGACCAGGATAGAAAGTGAGGGAACTCATTGTGGCTTAATGTCCCAATGGGGGTGAAAAGGATTAAGTAAGTACGTTATGAAGGTTATGTCTCCTCCCCCAGGGTAATGTTTCCTCCCCCAGGGTAATGTCTTCTCCTACTCTACAGGAACCTGATAATGGTGATCTAGCCTAGCGGGATGTGTTTGTATCATGATGTCTTCTCTCTTCACTTCCAGTGACCGCTCAGCCCGGTACTACTACTACTGGCACCTGAGGAAACAGGTGTTGCTATCGCAGTGTATGCAGAGAGAGGAGGCCTACTTCCTGTTGGCAGCCTTCGCCCTCCAGGCCGACTTGGGAAACTTCAAACGCAACAAGCACTTTGGGAAGTACTTTGAACCTGAGGCCTACTTCCCTCCATGGGTAAGTAGATCTATCCTTCTGACCTAACCAGTACCAAATTGAGTTTTTCACATGGAGTTTTTCACTGTGCATATGCATTGCTTGCTCTTTTTCGTTTTAGGTTTGGTATCTGTAAAGCACTTTATGACAACTGCTCATATAAAAAGGGTTTTATAAATGTGATTGATTGGAGTTGCCCAGGCAGTATTAAGCCCTTCCTCTCCCTTCCCCTTAGCCCCCCTAAGCCTTCATTGTTTGCAGACCTGAACCTGAACTTGGTTAGGACCAAGGGAAAGGGATAAGGAGTAAATTGGGACCGGCTAAGTGTAGTCTAGCACACAGCCTGAATGTAGGTCTGTAGTCAGTTTCATTAATCACTGAGCTCCAACAATTTGAGACGCTACCTCATTGGAGCATGCTGGGATAGCTGGATCTAGGACGCTTGTTTCATTTTCGTCCCTGGTAGTGGCACGCTTGACTCTTTTAGAGAAATGATCTGGATGCGAGCTGGCTAAACATGCTGCCTCTCCTCGACATGGTCCCCTCCCGGACACGACGGTGCCCCACCCCTCTAATTACCAACCACTTCCTGTGATTAGCCTGTTGCCGTCCCATATCCACTTTGAAGCCACAGGGTCAGGAAATGGTTGTACAATCAGGAATGGTACATAAATACATCCTCTCAGGGTGTTCTCTAACTGGTTCTGAGTGAGTGACTGGTTCTGGAGAAACGCCCCAGATCCAGACCTGAAACTGACTGAATCCAGTGGGATTGTGGGCCCCTCCCAAATTGCACACTATCCCCTATATAGTGCACTATTCTGACCATGGCCCATGGGGCTCTGGACAAAAGTAATGCACTACACACTGAGTATACCAAACATTAAGAACACCTTCCTGATTANTTTTGCCCTCAGAACATCCTCAATTCGTCGGGACATGGACTCTACAAGGTGTCAAGTGTTCCACATGAATGCTGGCCCATGTTGACTCCAGTGTTTCCCACAGTTGTCAAGTTGGCTGGATGTCCTTTGGGTGGTGGACCATTCTTGATGCACTCAGGAAACTGTTGAGTGTGAAAAACCCAGCAGCATTGCAGTTCTTGACACACACCGGTGCACCTGGCACCTACTACCATACCCCGTTCAAAGGCACTTAAATCTTTTGTCTTGCCCATTCACCCTCTGAATGGCACACATACACAATCCATGTCTCAATTGTCTCGAGGCTTAAAAATCCTTCTTTAACCTCTTTCCTCCCCTTCGTCTACACTGAATTAAGTGGATTTAACAGGTGACATCAATAAGGGATCATAGCTTTCACCTTGATTCACCTAGTCAGTCTGTCATGGAAAGTGCAGGGCTTCTTAATGTTTTGTATACTCAGTGTATAGGGAATAGGGTGGACAACGCCTTTTGTGCCCAGCTGGACGACACCTTTTGGGATGTAATATCATTATGTGAGGCATCGGTCTTCCCCTGGGCGGGGGTTTCATCTACCTCCATTAACCCCACTGGCAAGCCTTCCTTACTTCTGCCAGTGAGCTGACATCAGAACCTGCAGATGGAGTTCACTCTACTGAGATGCTTGTGTGAGAGAATTCCTTTATTGTCACCGCACTGAAACCAGCCTATATGTCTGTCTCTTCCAGGTGAAGGCCAAGCGAGGCCGGGACTACATCCTGAGACACATCCCCAACATGCACAAAGACCTGTTTTCCCTCACCGCCTCAGAGGCTCATCTCAAATACATCAAGGAGTGTGCCCAGCTGGATGATGTTACAGTCCACTATTACAGACTCTATAAGGTCAGAGGTCAACCTGGACACACACACACACACACACACACACACACACACAATTAACTTACCAATAAACTATCTCTTCCCCAGGACAAAAAGGATGTGGAGGGTTCCATGACTTTAGGACTGACCTTGCGTGGGATCCAAATATTTCAGGTACAGTAGTAAGGATGAAGTGGGTGTGATGGCTAAATGTGTCTAGGTCATGTGTTATTAATGTGTATGGTTTCTATGACTATTTATATCATGTTTCTCTCAGAACGTGGGGACAGTGAAACAGCTCCTGTATGATTTCCCCTGGACCAATGTGGGCAAACTGGTATTTGTGGTGAGTAGAGCCATGGAGATGGTATATACTAAGAGGTAAGGCTAAGAAGATGCCAGTATCGCGATACTCGTTAGTATCGTGGCAAGGAAATGTCGGATATCCTTAGTCACTTAGAGGGCTCAGAGGAGTCGCTCTCTTTCTGGAAGTTCTGTTTTTTCTCTCATGATTCCAGTGGTGACGTCTTGAAACTTGAAGCCAGTCTTGACTTATGGCAGTGGTTAGTGAAAGTTCAGCTCCTACACAGACTACAGTTGTGGAAATAGTGACGCAGAGCTCCTTTTCTCGGTTGGGTCTTACCCCTAGCTGCTACAGTCACTTCACTACCATAAGGCAGGGGTGCGCAGGTGATTTTTATTTGGGCCCACAAGTTTTTTTATTTATTTATTGTTGGACAGAAAATACTGTTAACTACAGAAAATCGTCTCAAATCTATTTCAATTTTGGAAATATGTTACAAAGTATTCCCATGCACAATAGATAGGGGCGTGGATCAGAAAACCAGTCCAGTATCTGGCTTGACCACCCTTTGCCTCATGCAGCGTGACACATCTCCTTTGCATAGAGTTGATCAGGCTGATTGTGGAATGTTGTCCCAATCCTCTTCAATGGCTGTGTGAAGTTGATGGTTATTTGCGGGAACTGGAACACGCTGTCGTACACCAATCCAGGTCATCCTGGAGCATGGCGCATTTGTCGGTGTTCATTTCTCTACCATAAGCCGCCTCCAACGTTGTTTTAGAGGATTGGGCACTACATCCAACCAGCCTCACAACCGCAGACCACGTGTAACCTCGCCAGCCCAGGACCTCCTCATCCGGCATATTCACCTGCAGGATTGTTTGAGACCAGCCACCCGGACAGCTGATGAAACTGAGGAGTATTTCTGTCTGTAATAAAGCCCTTTTGTGCAAACTTCTCTGTGCACGGGGGCATTGTCATGCTGAAACAGGAAATGACCTTCCCCAAACTTTTGCCACAAGAATCACAGAATCGTCTAGAATGTAATTGTATGCTGTAGCTTAAAGATTTCCCTTCACTGGAACTAAGGGGCCTAGCCTGACCATGAAAAACACCCCCAGACCATTATTACTCCTACACCAAACTTTACAGTTGGCACTATGTATTCGGGCAGGTAGTGTTCTCCTGGCATCCGCCAAACCCAAGTCCGTCGGACTGCCAGACGGTGAAGCGGGATTCATCACTCCAGAGAACGCATTTCCACTGCTCCAGAATCCAATGGCGGCGAGCTTTACACCACTCCAGCCGACACTTGGCATTGCGCATGGTGATCTAAGGCTTGTATGCAGCTGCTCGGCCATGGAAACCCATTTCATGAAGCTCCCGATGAACAGTTATTGTGCTGACGTTGCTTCCAGAGGCAGTTTGGAACTCGGTAGTGAGTTTTGCAACCGAGGACAGACAATTTTTTGCTTTTGCATTCTGCGCTTCAGCACTCAACGGTTCTGTGAGCTTGTGTGGCCTACCACTTTGCGGCTGAGCCATTGTTGCTCCTAGACGTTTCCACTTTACAATAACAGTACTTACAGTTGACCGGGGCAGCTCTAGCAGGGCAGAAATTTGATGAACTGACTAGTTGGAAAGGTGGCATCCTATGACGGTGCCAAGTTGAAAGTCACTGAGCTCTTCAGTAAGGCCATTCTACTGCCAGTGTTTGTCTATATGGTGATTGCATGGCTGTGTGCTTGATTTTATACACCTGTCAACAATGGGTGTGGCTGAAATAGCTGAATCCATTAATTTGAAGGTATGTCCACATACCTTTGACAATGTAGTGGATATGATCGTAATACAAACGTAAGCAAGGTTTGAAATGATTATATTTTAGTCAGATGTTATATCTGTTTGGCTTCTTGAGTTCAATTTGCAGTCTACAAATGATTTTGTAGACCATCCGCTCAAGAAAAAAATCTGAATCTAGTTGATCCCTGCCATAGGGACTCTTTTATCAGATAAGAGAGAGCAGCTTACCATGTCTCCGTTTCTTAAATCTTAAGCAGGAAAACACACCACAACGATGGACTGATGGCCGAGTACAACTATTCTACTTGTGAATTGGCACAAACAGCCGCCACACGTCGACACCCAGCAGTTGCTTTTAACAGTTAATTGTCCAAAATGGTTCGTATTTACAGCTCCACAGTGTAAATATCATGTCTCGTGAACTAGTATAGCTTTGTGTAATGACAACCTATACCCTTTAGATTGATCTGGTGGTACGGTCATCAATGTGACCGCCATGACAAGACATCCTTTTTTGCTCTGTCTATGCCCATGTTTAGCCTTTCTATTCATATAGGAAGACTGAGGAATGCATGGAGTAGTGGTGGATGTGGTTTACATGGGGACTAGAGGGGCCATCGGTCAAACCCTCCTGAATAACAGACGCGCTCTCTCTCCACTGCCGCTCCACCCTGAGCACGTCAGCCGCCCCGGCACTGCAGTGGGCAAGAGAGGGAAGAAGAGATCGGAGTGAGGGAGAGAAGGGTGGAGGGACGTGACGATAAACACGACCAGATGTTGTGATGGTTAGGGAGCGGATAAGGTTTGGTCTATTGGCAGGGCCTGAGTTGTGATGGTTAGGGGGAGAGTAGCTAGAGCTGTATTGGCAGGGGGCGTCTAGGGTCAGTTGGAGGAGTTTGGCTCCTCCTGGATATCCACTATTGCTGGGTGTGTGATTCATCTGGACAGAGAGGAGGTTTCTGGGCCTGGCCCCAAGTCTGTTCTCTGGTGGGATGGAAGGTGGGCCGGACAAGCTCTCGAAGTAATGTAGGGCGGGACAGGCACAGTGTTGGGTAGGGCCTCTGGGTATGGCCCTACAATCATTAGAAGGGCCTCTCCTACTCCCCTCTCTGAGTCCACACACAGACAGCGAAGTCCAGAAAGGAGAGCAGAAGACAATTCTTCTGACAGCTGACTCTGAGGTCTGATGGTGCAGACGGACAGAATGAAAGAGGCTAAGGAGTGTCAGACTAACCTTTTTAATAAAGTGATATCTGACACCACTCTGCCGTCCCTTTGTTTTGGATATGTTGTAGCTAGTTACTGATCTCCAATCAGCTAGTCTGAATTTTAGCTCCATGCCTTTTCTTCAGGGGCCTTATGTATCAATTGTCTTAGAGTAAGAGTGCTGATTTAGGTTAAGTTTAGTCTTTCATTTATCACAAATAAGATTACTTTGACAGAGAGGACCTGATCCTAGGTCAGCACTCTTACTCTCTGGGACTGTATCTCAGAGTATTTCTGTGTGATCGTCATCCAACTATCCAGAAGGTGCGAATATAGGTTTTCCCTGATTGATAATGCAACTACTGTCCTTTTTTTATTTGTAGTTGTACTCTCCCCTTTAGTATTTTGACTACCTTGGTTTATTATTTATTTTTTTACCTTTATTTAACTAGGCAATTCGGTTAAGAACACATTATTTTTTACAATGACGGCCTACAGGGGAACAGTGGGTTAACTGTCTTGTTCAGGGGCAGAATGACAGATTTTTGGTTACTGGCCCAACGCTCTAACCACTAGGCTACCTGCCGTCCCCAGTTAGGTACCTGGGTAAATAAAAGGAAAATTAAATTCTCCAGTTAAATTCTACAACCCTTGTACATTTGTACAGGGCTTCCAACCACCTCTTGTGTTTAAGGTAGAAACCCCAGCAGAGAGATCTTAAGTTTGTACAGAAAATACCACTGCTGCTGACACTACAGACAGATGTTATTGCGTTAAACTGGTGGCAAGGTCCTTGGAGAAAGTATTAACCCAGAGCTCTCTGACTCTTTTGGTTCTGTCCCAAATGGCACCCTGTTCCCTATATAGTGCACTACTTTTCACCAGGGCCAATGGGGCTCTGTTCAAAAGTAGTGCACTACAGTATGTAGGGAACATGGTTCCATTTTGGATGTAGCCTTTGACATTTTCTCTCTGGTAATGAAAGTTTTCAGGAAATCTTCTTACCACCTTTTGCATAATTTCTTTGAACCATAAAATGTTTCAATTCATAATCAGTCCAGAAGGTTCTAACAGTTCTCATCGTTTCATAACAGGTGTCAATAATTAGCATGAATCATTTTACAAATACTTCCAGTGCTGCATCTGGATTACCTTCCTCATACACATCAGACCCACATACATTTTTTACATCTTCAACAAAAGAGTCCTAAGAACATTTTGTATGATCTCTTATAAATTATCCAACCTTTTGGCACTTTGGCTTGCCTTGTTATGGTCACTACAGCCAATGCGAACTGATATTGCTTTGTAGCAAAGTTCTGCAGGATTAGTGACGATATGATCGTTACAAGTGGATGCCACAGAACCAACATTGGTATGCACTCTAGTTGGTTTAGTGATAACTTGAGTCATATTACTGGCGTTAGTCACAGATAGAAGCTACCTCTTGGGAGGACAGCTAGTTGCCTGTTAAGGTCAACCGGAAAACAAACATCTGTTAACATCACACACTATCAAGCAGGTGAATTTGCAACCACAACACTTGATATGAGATCTCTAAGCTTTACAGGAATATGGCTCTGAACATATACCGCAACACCTCCCGCATAGAAATTTGTGTCTTTCCTGTAGATTTTATATCCTTGTATTGCTACTGAAACTAAAGCAATTCTACTGCCCGATAAATAGTAAAGCACCCTTTGCTGGCTATAACAGCCGCTCAATCAGTTTGCTGTCTACTTTTAGTAAACTGATGGAGAGAATTGTGTTTTACCAAATACAATGCTAAATTTACTGCCTTTCAGCATGCATATAAAGAAGGGCACTCAACTTGTACTAAACTTACTCTAAAAAGAATATGATAGTTGGAGCTGTATTGTTAGATTTCAGTGCAGCCTTTGATGTTATTTGATCATAAATTATTGAAGAAACGCACTTGCTATGGCTTTACATCACTTGCCATCACATGGTTGGTGAGTTATTTATCCAATAAAACCCAGTGTTATTCAATGGAAGCATCTCTAACATCATATGTACAGTGCGGTGTCCCTCAGGGCAGTTGCCTTGGGCCGCTACTCTTCTCTATTTTTACAAATGATTTGCCACTGGTCTTACACAAAGCTAGAATGACTATGTATGCAAATGATTCCACGCTACATGTCAGCACCTCAAAGCCAGTGAGCTCACTGAAATTCTAAATAAGAAGTTAGTCATTATCAGAATGGGTGATTTAACCCCCTAAGGTCGATGTCTGCGCACCCTTGGAAATCTTATTAGCATAATACAAAAATCAACATGTCAGTTTGTCGCACGTCCACATCTGCTGTGACAGAGCTAGAGAGGTGTTTGTCAGACCATGAGACATCCCCAAAATCGGTGTTCTCACAAAAGCCTCTGTGGCGTCAAACGGTTTGGACAAACTATTATGACCCCTCTATGGAAAGATGAGACTTGCACGAACAAGATGGTGTTCTCCATTTTGATCGTCTGCATGGAACTTGTCTGAATCTGCAAACCTCTGTCTGTAGCGTCCAAACCGTTTGGGCTACACACTAATATGACCCCTCCGTGTAAAGGTGAGACTCACACAAACATGCTGGTTGTTTTTCTCTAGGACACCCACAGGCCTCACAACTCATCTGAAGGTCCCCTGGTATCAGTTGAAAAGTGCTAAAAATAAGGGGTTAGGGGATACATGTTTCCTGATCGATCTTCTATTTCTCAGGTATAGGACATGCACTTTTTATTTGTTGTTGTAACGTGTACGAGTCGGGAAGCAAGTTCAGGGAGTGACTTAAAATAACTTAATAAATAACACAAGGAGCAAAACAAACACGAGTAGCGTACAGACATGAAACAACGGAACAGAAACGCCTAGGGAGTTTTTTTATTTATTTATTTATATATATATATATATAGTAATCAGGCAGGTGATTGAGTCTGAGGCGCTGATGCGCATAACAATGGTGACAGGTGTGCGTAATAATGAGCAGCCTGACGACCTCGAGCGCCTGAGGGGAGGGGGAGTATACGTGACAGTTCTATGTAGTGAATCTGTTATTCAATGCTTTTGTATGGGATAATAGCAGTAAGGCCAAATACCATTTTTGATAATTTATTGATACGTCAAGGGGTCGTAATATTCAAAATCAAATAGCCAAATGATCTTCTTAAAACAATTCCATATAGCTTAGTAAAAGCTCCCCCGGGTTAGACACGGCTTAGACTCTCATGGTTTAATAATAAACAGATCTTAAATACATCTAAAACTAAACATTGTTTTGAACCAAATACATTCTCAAAGACCTCAACTGGAGTTGTGTGTGTGTGTGACCATTGAGCAAGTTGAGGAAGCTAAACTCCTAGGTTTAACATTGGATGGTCAAGTCATATTGCCCAAGTTGTTGTGAAGATAGGGAGGGCTATGTCTGTTTATAAAAAGATGTTGTGTGTTTTTGACACAAATCAACAGTACTAGTTGTTCAGGCTCTGGTCTTGTCCCATATTGATGACTGTCTGGTAATGTGGTCAAGTGCAGCAAAGAAGGACCTAGTAAATCTGCAGCTTGCTCAAAACAGAGCAGCACACCTTGCCATTAACTGCACATACAGAACTAACACCAACAACCTGCCAGTCTTCCTGGTTGAGTGTTGAAAAGAGATGAACTGCTTCTCTTCCAGTTTTAATGAGAAATATTACTGTGATGAAAATTCCTGTTTTTTCTTCTTCTGCATAATCAAATAACATTCTGCTCAGACACCCATACACATGCCAGCAGGAGTCTCTTCACAGTCCCCAAGTCCACAAATGAATTCACAGCAACGCACCGTATTATACAGAGCCATGATCACATGGAATTCCCTTCCATCTCCAATTACTCAAACAGCAAAATTACCTTTTAAAAATCAGATTAAACAACGTCTCATGGAACGGCGAGGACTGTGAGGAGACACACAGACACTCTAACACACATACTTGTTTTTGTTTTATGGTTTATATATTTTTTATTATTGTATTGTTTATCGTTTTTTGAATTTGCGTGACTGATATAGTGATAGACAAGGACAGTCTCAGTGTTTTGTTACTTGTCATGTTTTGTGTGGACCCCAGGAAGAGTAGCTGCTGCTACAAAAGCTAATGGGGATCCTAATAAACAAATAAGGAAATGTTTCTGCAGTTTTGTTTGTCCCTCAATTTGGAGATTCAGCTCTTGTTTTGGTTGAAAGAAGTGCCGCAGAATAGTTTTCAAAGAAGAGACTGTTCTGTGCTGTCTTTGCCTGTGGGGATATCTGGCTCTCTAGCGAAGTGTCTGAATCCTCTCATGCATCCCCTCTGCAAACAAACAAAGATACTGAACATAAAAAAAGATGCATCACTCACACTGGGGTCTGTTGAATCACACAGGGTCGTCGCTCCATTATTATCTCCGGCACAAAGATCTCCCATAATCATAATGTTAAACATCCAATCAATCAATGATTTAAATAAAACATCCGTCAGCTGGATGACATGTAGATAGCATGAAGATATCCTACAAGGATTCTAACCCCTATTCCTCTCTCCTCTTGTCTGTTTTCAGGGGAAGAAGTTTGAGATCCTGCCGGATGGTCTTCCGTCAGCTCGTAAACTGATCTACTACACCGGTTGTCCCCTGCGGTCCCGCCACCTCCTACAGTTACTCAGCAACAGCCATCGCCTCTACATGAACCTACAACCTGTTCTCAAACAAGTCCGCAGGCTGGAGGAGAACGAAGGTACACTACATACAGTGGGGAGAACAAGTATTTGATACACTGCCGATTTTGCAGGTTTTCCCACTTACAAAGCATGTAGAAGTCTGTAATTTTTATCATAGGTACTCTTCAACTGTGAGTGACGGAATCTAAAACAAAAATCCAGAAAATCCCGTATGATTTTTAAGTAATTAATTTGCATTTTATTGCATGACATAAGTATTTGATACATCAGAAAAGCAGAACTTAATATTTGGTACAGAAACCTTTGTTTACAATTAGAGATCATATGTTTCCTGTAGTTCTTGACCAGGTTTGCACACACTGCAGCAGGGATTTTGGCCCACTCCTCCATACAGACCTTCTCCAGATCCTTCAGGTTTCGGGGCTGTCGCCGGGCAATACGGACTTTCAGCTCCCTCCAAAGATTTTCTATTGGGTTCAGGTCTGGAGACTGGCTAGGCCACTCCAGGACCTTGAGATGCTTCTTACAGAGCCACTTCTTAGTTGCCCTGGCTGTGTGTTTCGGGTCGTTGTCATGCTGGAAGACCCAGCCACGACCCATCTTCAATGCTCTTACTGAGGGAAGGAGGTTGTTGGCCAAGATCTTGCGATACATGGCCCCATCCATCCTCGCCTCAATACGGTGCAGTCGTCCTGTCCCCTTTGCAGAAAAGCATCCCCAAAGAATGATGTTTCCACCTCCATGCTTCACGGTTGGGATGGTGTTCTTGGGGTTGTACTCATCCTTCTTCCTCCAAACACGGCGAGTGGAGTTTAGACCAAAAAGCTCTATTTTTGTTTTATCAGACCACATGACCTTCTCCCATTCCTCCTCTGGATCATCCAGATGGTCATTGGCAAACTTCAGACGGGCCTGGACATGCGCTGGCTTGAGCAGGGGGACCTTGCGTGCGCTGCAGGATTTTAATCCATGACGGCGTAGTGTTACTAATGGTTTTCTTTGAGACTGTGGTCCCAGCTCTCTTCAGGTCATTGACCAGGTCCTGCCGTGTAGTTCTAGGCTGATCCCTCACCTTCCTCATGATCATTGATGCCCCACGAGGTGAGATCTTGCATGGTGCCCCAGACCGAGGGAGATTGACCGTCATCTTGAACTTCTTCCATTTTCTAATAATTGCGCCAACAGTTGTTGCCTTCTCACCAAGCTGCTTGCCTATTGTCCTGTAGCCCATCCCAGCCTTGTGCAGGTCTACAATTTTATCCGTGATGTCCTTACACAGCTCTCTGGTCTTGGCCATTGTGGAGAGGTTGGAGTCTGTTTGATTGAGTGTGTGGACAGATGTCTTTTATACAGGTAACGAGTTCAAACTGGTGCAGTTAATACAGGTAATGAGTGGAGAACAGGAGGGCTTCTTAAAGAAAAACTAACAGGTCTGTGAGAGCCGGAATTCTTACTGGTTGGTAGGTGATCAAATACTTATGTCCTGCAATAAAATGCAAATTAATTATTTAAAAATCATACAATGTGATTTTCTAGATTTTTGTTTTAGATTCCGTCTCTCACAGTTGAAGTGTACCTATGATAAAAATTACAGACCTCTACATGCTTTGTAAGTAGGAACACATGCAAAATCGGCAGTGTATCAAATACTTGTTCTCCCCACTGTACCTGGACACACCTACTTGGCCATACTACCATCTTTCCATACTGGAGAAATTTGACTCCCTGGATTCTCCTGGTGTCTCTGCGTAATTCAGCATTCCTTCCCTTAGCCAATTGTAATGTTGATATTTACATTTTAATAATTTAGCACACGCTCTTTTCCAGAGTGACTTATAGAAGAGATTAGGGTTAAGTGCCTTGCTTAAGGGCACAGACAGATTTTTCACCTAGTCTGCCCGGGGATTCGAACCAGCTACCTTTCGGGTTACCTGCCCAACGCTCTTAAACCGCTAAACTACCTGCCACCATATATTCCTTTTTTCAGGCATCTTTCATGTGTAGGGCATATCCATAATTCCTTAGGAGTGAATTATCTATCTGACCGGCTCCTGTGAGGCTCTTTAGCTGTGGTACTGCTGTATCTAACCCTCTGTCTATCCCTCCTCTCCAGACAAGAAGCAGTACCGTGAGTCGTACATCAGCGATGCGTTGGAGCTGGATATGGACGGGCTGGACAAGCGTTCCCGCGACAGCGGCAGCAGCGCCGGCAGCACCGTGTCTCACCTGAAACGCCTGTCTCGCCACTCCACCGCCAGCCACAGCAGCTCACGAACCTCTGGGGTGGAGACAGACAGTTTCCTGGCCCCCGGAGGGGCCCTACACCGGGCCCTGAGAACCTGCAGCTCCTCAACTACTAGCCATGGGAGCTCACACACCTCGGGGGTCGAGAGCGGGGGCAAGGAGCGGATGCTGGACGATGATGGTAAGGCAATCAATTGCACACACTGCAAGGGACACACACATGCGCACACACACTTTTTTGTCATGCCTGCTCCACTAGTGATCATCACTGGTCCTCTGTCTGCCTGTCTGTCCCTCCAGAGATTAATATTAGTGTCTGTCCCTCCAGCGGTTCATATTAGTGTCTGTCTGTCCCTCCAGAGATTCATATTAGTGTTTGTCTGTCTGTCCCTCCAGCGGTTCATATTAGTGTCTGTCCCTCCAGCGGTTCATATTAGTGTCTGTCCCTCCAGCGGTTCATATTAGTGTCTGTCCCTCCAGAGGTTCATATCAGTGTCTGTCCGTCCCTCCAGAGGTTCATATCAGTGTCTGTCCGTCCCTCCAGAGGTTCATATCAGTGTCTGTCCGTCCCTCCAGAGGTTCATATCAGTGTCTGTCCGTCCCTCCAGAGGTTCATATCAGTGTGTGTCTGTCCGTCCCTCCAGAGGTTCATATCAGTGTGTGTCTGTCCGTCCCTCCAGAGGTTCATATCAGTGTGTGTCTGTCCGTCCCTCCAGAGGTTCATATCAGTGTCTGTCTGTCCGTCCCTCCAGAGGTTCATATCAGTGTCTGTCTGTCTGTCCCTCCAGAGATTGAGATGTTAGTGGACGACCCTAAAGACTATGAGGAGCTCCATGAGCTGACCCTGGACCTGAACCAGGACCTGTGCATCCACATCACTGAGGACATGCTGAATATGTCCCCTGACCAGACCAATGGATACTCGGGTACATACAACCACTGTCTTATCTTATCTACCCAGACCAACGGATACTCTGGTACATACAACCTCTTACGGTCTTGCTGTCTTCATTAACTCTGTTTTAGGACAGCCTCCTATCTCAGTGAGACTGGTTGAATTGAACTTGGCTGGGCGGTCAACAGATGGTGTTGTATTAGTTGTTGTTTTTTTATGAGTGTCATCCTCTCTGTCTGCACTGTAGGACTCATAGTGAAAGATGTCAGCTCATCCACCTCCAGTTCCTCTGAGACCGTTGTGAAGATGAGAGGCCAGAGCATTGAGTCTCTTCCTCAGGTCAGTGACAGTTACGACATATCCTGTTTGGTACTGAACAGGGATGTTAACAGTTAACTATTTACCGGTTAGCTGCCAAAATACATTTGACCGGTCATGCTTATCGGCCTATAGGTCAATTTGCATGATGTAATGTAATGGAATTAAATTGATGCGTGTGTATTTTCGTTAGTTCGTAATGCATCTTCTTTATAACACACGCACAGCATATGCTACATGAGTAGAATAAAATCACCTGTCGGACAGCGAGAGCTGTTCTATTGGTATTCATATCGATTCTATTTTGTTGTCCAGAAGCCAAAGACACAATCCTGGTCATATTAGCAACCCATCCTAGTTGTTGCATCTTTAGATTCTCCCTCTTTCTATGTTTCTAACAGATATTTTCATCTCTCACATATGGAGCTGCTGGCATCTGGTTCGCTGTGTAGAACAGTGTTTTCCCGCGAATTGCGTTTTGGCAAATGTTAGAAATGTTTTACATTGGCTGCTTCGTTACAGTAGTTGTATGTTCAATAACAGCCTTTTGGCAGTGAGACGATTGGCTTGCTACTGTTGCATGATTCAAGTAAGCTCTATAATGAAACATGTCTGTTCCTTGTATTTTTTTGTTGGTAATTTAACTATTTGGAACAAATTTAACCGTTTGTTAACCGGTTAATGAGGGTCGATTACTTTGCAGCAAAATTGACCGAAATTTGCATCCCTAGTACTTACATTTTAGTTATTTAGCAGACCCTCTTATCCAGAACGACTTGCAATCAGTGCATTGAACTAAATAAGATGAAACAATTTTGGTCATTTATTCCTTTAAATTATCAAGTAAAACCTTCACAAAAAACATCCGCTCTCTGGCTAGAAATAGTAAGGGAAAAGGCAAGTACAGCAGTTTTTACATTGTAAAAAAAAAACGGAATACATTTACTGATTGTTTAGTTTTCCTTCTGTTTCCCAGACGACAGTGTGCAGGAAGCCTCAGACATCGACGGACCGCCACAGCCAATCCCTGGACGATGTGCGTCTCTACCAGAAGGGCTGCCTCCAGTGGGCGGAGCTATGCCAGGACACCGCCCACAGCTACACCTTCGGCTGTGCCCAGGAGCTGAGCGACAGCAGTGGTTACCAGGGCAACCTTGCCGAGCAGTGCGCCGGGATCCGTGGTGACCAGCTTGACGGCTTCCCCATCAAGAGGGCCAGCAAGTACTTCTCCCTGGAGCTGACCAGTGAAGAGGTCCCAGAGTTTGTGGTGTGATGGATGGATGGGGGAGGCAGAAAAGTGTGGCCTCATGACCCCTGCCTCCACCGCTCAGACCTGTAGGTGCCTCAGGAAACAGAATGGGATGAGAGAAGAGGTTTGGAGAGGTGATACTTGGTTATCTGTCTGTTGCCATAACCTGTCAGCCATAACAGCCATCCAGCACCGTACTGGGAAGAGTCAGATGGAGGTTAATAGCCCTACATCCACCAGAATGACATCACCAGTCAACGTAACCATGGTAACACCTGAGACGACCTACACCGGAGAGACAGATAACTGATAGCGAAAGCCCTTTCAGGGGAATCTTTTGCCGAAACGGGGGTTATAATTAAAAATATTTAAAAAAAGGATAAACCTTTTCTGGGTTTCAATAAAACCTGACAGCATCTTTTAATCGGACTGATAATGCTCCACAGTGACACTCTGGTTGGGAGAGTAAAGGGAAACGTCAAGGAATATCTCACCATCACCCTTTTATTTATACAACCTCTGACTGTCTGCGTTTCCAAAGCATGTACTCTCTCCAGAATGTTTTTTTGGATCTGAACCTTGGGTGTGCTAAGCAAAATAATACTTTCACAGAAAACTAAAATCAATGTCTTGTTTGCCTACTATGACTTTACTAATGCAGTACACACATACCCGAAAACACACACAGCCAAATCAAAATGTTCTGCCATGAAGAATAGATCCCATTCCTTCCCCTACAAAAATAGATAGTGAAGCTATATGTGCTATGAACCAAAGACAAGTTGCATTAAAGAAAAGTCTTCATGTCCACATTATTATTATTATTATTATTATAGTGTGTAACCAATCAATGAAATGATACAGCTTTGTGAGTCCATGACAGGATATTATGAAGTCACAATGAGCAGGTTCTGGATTGATCCAGAATCTAGAGGTTGATCCAGAAGGAAGGCTGATGTCCTGCATCTCCCTTCCCTCTGTCTCCAGTATGTAGTATGTATGACATGATATGACATCATCTCGGAGCCCAGAACCAAATCCAGCAAGCGCTAGTCTGAGATTAGACATGACGCCATTTCTCCTCTCTTTGCCAGGAAGTGCAATGTGCCAACAGTTCCTCTGTAGAGCTGTCTGCTAGTGTTGTGAGTAGACTGATATTATGAACACACTCCACGTGCCTTCATTACACCTATGCAAGTCCTGAACCACAGCCGTGCCTTGACAATCAATCCCAGATTCTCGCTTAGCAACACTTGCCCACACGAAGATCAGTTTAAGTCATAAGGCTCTTCTGTAACTTTGTTGGTCAGCAGTACATTTGGTATTTAATCGTTGACAAATCATTATTCAAGGAGTTTGTTTATTAACCAGTAATCATTGAAGGGGATTACCCCTATAATGATCTCATCTACCATCCCTATCTTATGACAGAAATATTTGAATCTGTGGCAGTTAGTTTCCTGTCATGTGACATGTAGCATGGACGACGTCATTGGCTGTTTCAGGCCTTCGAGAAACGTCATTGGATGTTTCAGGTCTGCTCTGTTGCTTGGGGCAGGATGAGTTTCTACACGCCCTCACCTGTCTCTGTACAGAGCTGAGAAAATCCTAGATGTAAACCACACACAGACAAAATGGAGTTTGGTTGTGTTTAGGCCAGCTCTCAAACTGGCATTTACTTTTCTTTCTGTATGCTGAAACATTATGATATATTATTCACTAAGCTGTCTTTGTTTGTTTTGTGGATTGTCATGTTTGTTCGGTCTCAATGTATTATTTCAAACTGGAACTTGTTACAACATTTGTTTCTTTTTGATAATTTTTTGGGGGATTGGAGCATTTTTAGAACAATGAGATGTGTTGTATTTGTTGAAAAGGTATTCTGTGTGTGGTTGTCAGTCAGTATTATAAGCAGTGTACATTTATGTGACAGTATTAAAAACCTGTGAAATCACATTCACGTTTTTTTAATATTGTGCCCTTTTTTACCCAGCGATAGTCTCATTTCATCTTACAGTAGCTGAAGAAAGTTGATGCCTAATGATTTTTAAATTGCTCAGTTTAATTGTCCAAGAGCTAAACTATTTTCACAAGGTTTGAAACACACAACTACACATGTTCATATGAAGACAGCTTTATTATACCTTACTATGTGTGGATCCAGACAAGGCTGTCTGGCCTCTTATAAAAAAACAAAAACAATTATGATCTATTGTCTTAGAGTTCTAACTAATAAATCTCCAAACCATACCTACTCAATATAAATGGAAAGTAGAGTTTGTCTTCCAAATGTCTTTCACACAGTACTTTTGCATTTCTACCCCACTCAGTAAACCTTATTGAGAAGACCGTGTCAGTTTCATTAACCTCTTCATTTCATGTATGGTAATAGTACATTATGCATGTACATTTGTAATCCTACCCTCATCTGTGTTTTCTAATATCTCTGGAGTAATGAGCAAAACAAAATGCTACTTCATGATGTATTTGGCATTCTAGACCACTATTTACCTCAGTTAAGTAATTGTTTTGGATCAACATTCTAGCTGAGATTTTCCATTGATGCTCCAGGGAGCTATGTATGCTCTAGAACCTTTTTAGAATGTTCTAGAAACAGCTCTGCTGTTGTACAGCGGAGAGACCTGACAGTTCCACTTCTCTTCACAGCTGGTCTCATCAGCTGGACACGCCTTGCTCTGTGGTTCTAGGCTGACGTCTTGCTCTAGAACCACAGATCAGGCCAAGGCAGCAAGACGTGATTGTTGGAAAGAAATGTGTAATAATGAAAACACTTATGAAATTGATATTGTTGTGTGATTTCAAAGTAACAGTGAATACTGTACCATTTTATTGCTAATGACATGTTATTAGCTTCTCTATTTTTACTCTTATTTCTACTTATTAGTAATGGGTTTCCAAGCAAACAAAGACTTGTTAACATGTTTAAATATTTTTCTGGTAGATTATTGATGTTTTATGCTATATAAACCCAGTGTGTCTCCAGGTACACCGCCATAAAACCAGAAAAACAACCTGAAAACCTTAGCATTTTGTTAAACTCTCTCCTTTGGTGGCTTAACTTCTACACGCACCCTTACTGTATGTCTGCAACTAAGTATCCATAGTCCTTTCTGTGAAAGGATCTCCCTTCAGGAAAAAAATGAATGATTTAGTTGTTTTGTCACCCTGGTTGTAGTGAAACAATATTCAATAAAAATGTACATTTATTTGTCTAAGCTGAGCTGTCCTGACCTCTCTGATATTCTGTTTGGTCAATGTTATGCAAGACATCATTATACACTGAGTGTACAAAACATTAAGAACACCTGCTCTTTTGATGACAGACTGACCAGGTGAAAGCTTTGATCCCTTATTGATGTCACCTGTTAAATCCACTTCAATCCGTGTAGATGAAGGGGAGGAGACCGGTTGAAGAAGGATTTTTAGGACTTGAGACAATTGAGACATAAATAGTGTATGTGCCTTTGAAAAGGGGTATTGTAGTAGGTGCCAGGCGCACCGGTTTGTGTGTCAAGAACTACAAAGCTGCTGGGTTTTTCACGCTGAACAGTTTCCCGTGTTTATCGAGAATGGTCCACCACCTGTGGGAAGCATTGGAGTCAACATCGGCCAGCATCCCTGTGGAACGCTTTTGACACTTTTTTTGTAGTCCATGCCCCGATGAATTGACGCTGTTCTGAGTGCAAAAGGGGGAGGTACAAATCAAATTGTATTGGTCACATACACATGGTTAGCAGATGCGAGTGTAGTGAAATGTGTGGCGCAGGTCAATTTATGTTGAATACTTATCGTTACTAGTGAGATTCCAGTAACCAATCATATTATACTAGATTGCTATTGATATATTTAAATTGACAGCTGTTACAAATTAGCTGTCAGAAGCTGCATGACGAGCAGTTTATTTTGAGCCAATCAAAACTCAATATTCTCTTAGTCCGTCTCCTAACCTCAAATTATACACCAGTTGGTGCCAACATTCTGGAAAAAAAACTATCTAGAACGGAATGTGAAGAGCTACCGCCATTCCATGGAAGAAAAGCAACGTTTCAAATTGTTGAGAAGTTGTATTAAACTGAACTAAAAAGAGAGAACTGGATATTAACACGCACTTATCTATAGAAACGTGCTGTGAAGGGATTGAGGGAAAGATTGACGCCAGGATTTGGTCAGGTGTTTTGAGTATGGATTCAGTTCCACCAAGGAAGGTTGTGTTTTTCTGTGGATTCATGTTTATTGTATTGCCATTGAACTTTGAACATTGAAATCTGAGAGACCCACAGAGTTGGGTGCACCCTAGTAAACTATAGGCAGGATATATGGTCGATATCTAAGTCTATTGTACTATTGATGTATTTCATTCATATTGAGCTCATTGTACAAATTTCACATATCAATATTTACTCAAGGTTATTCATTTTTTGTAAGTATATTTTATTTACAAAATACAAGCCGGCATTATTTTCCTAAATTATTCAGTTTTGGTGGTCAGTGTGATTTTCATTTCTCGCTACTGCTCCAGTAGAGTTGAAGCTTAAACATACAGTAGCCCTTAATGTTAAGCAATTGTTACACTTGTGCTTCTAGTTCTGACAGTGCAGTAATATCTAACAAGTAATCTAACAATTCCACAACAACTACCTAATACACACGAATCTAAAGGGATGGAATAAGAATATGTACATATAAATATATGGATGAGCGATGACAGAGCGGCACAGGCAAGATACAATAGATGGTATGAAATACAGTATATACATATGAGATGAGTAATGCTAGATATTGTAATGACCTGACTAGATCATAAAGGAACAATTGTCTAGACAGAGGATGGAGTTTACGAATTGGCGGTTTATTAACCCAACTTCACAGGCTACTGTTTGGCCGTAGCCCACGCCAAATAAATGAAATATACCCCACAAACCAACCGTGACCTTCTCTTGTTAAGGCCAGACGTAAGAGAGAGAACAATGGCTAAACCTGGTCTTAACTTCCAATGCTCCATCCCCCTGCCCAACCCCCCTCCACGCCACTCCGCCAACCACCAGGATGCCCGGCATCAGAACATTCCAGGCATTCCCATGATTGGCAGATAGTAGGTTGATTGGCATGTCGGACCCCGTGTACTGGTAAGTACAACACAACCAACTAATAGCCTAACACATAACACACAGCTGTCTGTGCGGGTCGCTACAATATGTAAACATTATTAAAGTGGCATTTAAGGTGACTAGTGATCCATTTATTAAAGTGGCCAATGATTTAAAATTGGTATGTAGGTAGCAGCCTCTCTGTGTTAGTGGTGGCTGTTTAACAGTCTGATGGCAGTAATTGATGTCTGTTTTTCAGTCTCTCGGTCCCAGCTTTGATGCACCTGTACTGACCTCGCCTTCTGGATGGAAGCGGGGTGAACAGGCAGTGGCTCGGGTGGTTGTTGTCCTTGATGATCTTTTTGGCATTTCTGTGACATCGGGTGGTGTAGGTGTCCTGGAGGGCAGGTAGTTTGCCCCCGGTGATGCATTGTGCAGACCTCACTACCCTCTAGAGAGCCTTGCGGTTGAGGGCAGTGCAGTTGCCGTACCAGGCGGTGATACAGCCCGACAGGATGCTCTCGATTGTGCATCTGTAGAAGTTTGCGAGGGTTTTAGGTGTCAATATCAGGAAGTTGTCCTTCGTTTTTGGTATGCTCTGTGTATAACAGACCGAGCAATGAAAACAGAGTCAAGCGCAGTGCCCAATTCAAATACTTTTTTGAATGCACCACTGACTGTAAGTTGCATATAGTAAATTACTAATGCTCTTATACCTAACCCTTCCTTGATGTTTTCACTGATCTAACAGTGGGTTTATCAAAGCAAATATATGTAGTGGAGTCCCTGCTTTATGTCCAAATAATGTTAGATCAATAATTACTTTAAAAGGGAAGTATTGGAACTGAGACCTCTCCTCTCGAGTGACATTCCAAGAGCACTGGGAGAAGCCACGATGCTGTATCCATGGAGACATGCTGTCCTCTGCTGCCTGTAGAAAAATCGCACCTCAGCAGTCAGTAGGGTTTTCTGCCTCATCATAGCCACCAGGTGGCAGTGTTGTCTGTGTCCCATAACACTGGGCCAGAGGTGTGCAGTCTGAGAAGGGTTGACTGTGTCCCTATAATAATCTTAACCCTAAATATTTGAATTCAATATTTTTGCATTTGTAATTCACAAATTGAATCATTGAATTCATAAATTAAACTTTTGATACTGAATTTAATTAATATAGTTTTTAAATTATATTTCAATTTAATTGAACATTCAAATTCAATATGATATATTCATTGTCTGTGTATCAAGTTGACAAATTAATAATTTTTTTATGTAGACATGAGGAATCATGAGGCTACAAAATATTTAGTCACACACACACACATTGCACATAGATGTGACATGCCTGTCTCTCTATAGCCCCTGACTATGTGCTCTGGTTCCAAGGATACAGGTCAGATAGAAACACTATTTGTGCATGACAGAATAGTGTTTATGTATGAGTGAATAGTGTATGTATGAGTGAATAGTGTATGTATGAGTGAAGAGTGTATGTATGAGTGAAGAGTGTTTATGTATGAGTGAATAGTGTTTATGTATGTGAGTGTATGAGTGAATAGTGTTTATGTATGTGAGTGTGTGAGTGAATAGTGTTTATGTATGAGTGAATAGTGTTTATGTATGTGAGTGTATGAGTGAATAATGTTTATGTATGTGAGTGTGTGAGTGAATAGTGTTTATGTATGAGTGAATAGTGTTTATGTATGTGAGTGTGTGAGTGAATAGTGTTTATGTATGAGTGAATAGTGTTTATGTATGTGAGTGTATGAGTGAATAATGTTTATGTATGTGAGTGTGTGAGTGAATAGTGTTTATGTATGTGAGTGTGTGAGTGAATAGTGTTTATGTATGTAAGTGTGTGAGTGAATAGTGTTTATGTATGTGAGTGTGTGAGTGAATAGTGTTTATGTATGTAAGTGTATGAGTGAATAGTGTTTATGTATGTGAGTGTGTGAGTGAACAGTGTTTATGTATGAGTGAATAGTGTTTATATATGTGAGTGTATGAGTGAATAATGTTTATGTATGTGAGTGTGTGAGTGAATAGTGTTTATGTAAACTGCAAAAAAAGAAACGTCCTCTCACTGTCAACTGCGTTTATTTTTTTTGTATGAACATAACAAGATTCAACAACTGAGACATAAACTGAACAAGTTCAACAGACATGTGACTAACAGAAATTGAAAAATGTGTCCCTGAACAAAGGGGGGGGGTCAAAATCAAAAGTAAGTCAGTATCTGGTGTGGCCACCAGCTGCATTAAGTACTGCAGTGCATCTCCTCCTCATAGACTGCACCAGATTTGCCAGTTCTTGCTGTGAGATGTTACCCCACTCTTCCACCAGGGCACCTGCAAGTTCCCGGACATGTCTGGGGGGAATGTGCCTAGCCCTCACCCTCCACCTCCAAATCGATCCCGCTCCAGAGTACAGGCCTCGGTGTAACGATCATTCCTTCGACGATTAACGCGAATCCGACCATCACCCCTGGTGAGACTAAACCGCGACTCGTCAGTGAAGAGCACTTTTTGCCAGTCCTGTCTGGTCCAGCGACGGTGGGTTTGTGCCCATAGGCGACGTTGTTGCCGGTGATGTCTGGTGAGGACCTGCCTTACAACAGGCCTACAAGCCCTCAGTCCAGTCTCTCTCAGCCTATTGCGGACAGTCTGAGCACTGATGGATGGATTGTGCGTTCCTGGTATAACTCGGGCAGTTGTTATTGCCATCCTAGTGTTTATGTACGTGTGTGTATGAGTGAATAGTGTTTATGTATTTGAGTGTATGAGTGAGTAATGTTTATGAATGTGAGGTCGGTTGGACATACTGCCAAATTCTCTGCCACACTAACAACGTT
Organism: Hucho hucho; assembly: GCA_003317085.1. Taxonomy (NCBI): domain Eukaryota; kingdom Metazoa; phylum Chordata; class Actinopteri; order Salmoniformes; family Salmonidae; genus Hucho; species Hucho hucho. The sequence goes on from QNTS01004761.1 coordinate 69,868, forward strand.
GGAGGCAACTTATGGTAGAGAAATTAACATTCAATTCTCTGGCAACAGCTCTGGTGTACATTCCTGCAGTTAGCATGCCAATTGCACACACCCTCACAACTTGAGACGTCTGTGGCATTGTGTTGTGTGACACAATGGCACATTTTAGAGTGGCCTTTTATTGTCCCCAGCACAAGGTGCACCTGTGTAATGATCATGCTGTTTAATAAGCTTCTTGATATGCCACACCTGTCAGGTGGATGGATTCTCTTGGAAAAGGAAAAATGCTTACTAACAGGGATGTAAACAAATTTGTGCACAACATTTGAGATAAATTAGCTTTTTGTGCGTATGGAAGATTTCTGGGATCTTTTATTTCAGCTCAAGAAACATGGGACCAGCACACTACATGTTGCGTTTATATTTATTTAGTACTTGAGTGTGATGAAAAGCTGATACAGACCCCAGGTTAGAACTGTAATAATAGTTGTTTCTTATAGCTCACTATAAGCACGTGTGTACAGTGCATTCTGAAAGTTTTCAGACCCCTTGACTTTGTCCACATTTTGTTACTTTACAGCCTTATTCTAAAATGTATTAAATTGTTTTTTTCCCCTCATAAATCTACACAAGATACCCCATAGTGACAAAGCAAAAACAGGTTCATAGAAATGTTTGCAAATGTGTGTGTATATATATATATATATATATTTAAAAAATGATATCACATTTGCACAAGTATTCAGACATGCAGACATTTTTTGGTACCCTTCCCCAGATCTGTGACTTGACAAAATCCTGTCCCTGGAGCTCTACGGACAATTCCTTAGTTTTCGCTTTGTCATTATGGGGTATTGTGATGTCATTATGGGGTATTGTGTGTAGATTGATGAGAAAATACATAATTTTTAACCAATTTTAGAATAAGGCTGTAACATAACAAAATGTGGAAAAAGTCAAGGGGTCTGAATACTTTCTGAATGCACTGTAAGGGAACTGTGTGTAGTAGGGCAGACCAGGTTGGTTGTCTCAGTGCTAATTACTCCCAATCTAAATGGAGCTGTCCAATATTCTTAAAGTTAAAATGTGTGAATTCTTTGAAAGAACTCATCTACCTGGTCAATTCATGTCAGAATGACAAAACATTGAGGTGAGGGGAATTTGTGTTTTTCATAAGTGAAAGTAAAAAAAAAGATGTGTTTGTGTTTCTTTGTAAATGTTTGAATTATGGGAGAATCGAATGAATTAATGACATTTTATTTGTGTGTCAAATCACCAGTTAATCACTTACAGGATTAATAGACACATAAACAAACATTACAATGATTCAGATAGATACTGTAACACAGTGATAATTCTTCTGGTGTTCTGTGCAGTGTCGACAACATAAAGAATGAAAAATAAATCAATACATAGGTTATCCAATCATTAATAATATCCATAGAGCAGTTAAAAAAAAATAAAAAATACAAATAAAAACAGATAAATACAGAAAAATTTAACGGATCCATAAACAATTATCTTTGTTGAAAAGAGGAAAGAGAGAGCTATATTTCAAAGGGGTTTCTGAGTTCCTAAGTCAAGCCATGTGCTAACTATTATCTTAATTAGCATTGGGGGAGTTTGGATTGTTTGTCACTATTAACTTCATTGTCATAAACAACCAACCCTGTACTGTGTGACTTCCAATGGGGCTGGTTGTCACAAGTGGACACAATGTGTTTGATGGCTTATAACTCCATGTTTGAATAAGATATTAGGATCAAAAGGGTTCCCATTTCAATTTTGAAAATAGTCTTGTAAGATATACTGGTGCTGAGAAATACACATGAGAGTAAAAAGTGTGACAACCAACCCCAGTCTCCCCTACACTTTGTGTGTGTGTATGAGTAATTGTTCCCAATTGTTGAGTTTTGCTCTACAGTACTTGAGTGGGATGGAGAGTTGTGTTGTGTGTTGAATGAGTGTTTCTCATGGAGGGAGATGCTGTGTGTGTGGGTGGGTAGGTTAAAGAGATGACATTAATCACATTGTACACAGTCGGCTTTAATAAGCTAGGGACACACTTTCTCTTGCTCTCTCTCTCTCTCTCTCTCTGATTCTCCCCCTCTCTCTCTTTCACTCTCTTGCTCTCTCTCTCTCTGATTCTCCCTCTCCCCCTCTTTCCCTTTCACTCTCTCACTCTCTCTCTGTCTCCACTGTTGTCAGTAATGTATAGGGAACATCATAAATCCCTGTAAAAAATTACCCTAAACCTCATCAGTATATTTGCTATTGTAGTCTACCAAATTCGTCATGAATTGTAATAACTGTCAATTCAATAACCCGATATTACCATGTAGAAATACAGTGGAGTGGGGAAATCAGATATGGTTTAAAATCTAGAGAAAACATGGACTGCTTTCTTCAGTAAGCTCCTCCCCCAGCATATGACATCAATACAGTCTCTCTCTCTCTCTCTCTCTCTCTCTCTCTCTCTCTCTCTCTCCTGCCGCTCCTCCTCCTTCACTCACCATTTTCCTCCCAGCTACACAACTGTACAGGAAATCAGTCATCCACCAGCCACCACTGTCGCCATGGCAACACAGACGGAAATCTATTTTATCAGCCTCCTCCTTTTCTCTCTGTTTCTCTTTTCACCTGCTTCTCTTTTCACCTGCTTCTCTTTCACCACCTTCTATTTTCACCTGCTTCTCTTTCACCACCTTCTATTTTCACCTGCTTCTCTTTTCACCTGCTTCTCTTTCACCCACTTCTATTTTCACCTGCTTCTCTTTTCACCTGCTTCTCTTTTCACCTGCTTCTCTTTTCACCTGCTTCTCTTTATTTCTTGCTCTCTCCTTCTAATTTACACTAAACACGGCCATTGTTTTATTACAAATTAAAACTAATAATCATATTATTACGCAAAGCAGGATGATTCCGAAACTCAGCACATAGGCAGCTGGCGGATCATTAGATACGTGTGTATGGGTTTACACACGCTCGCGCGTGTGAGCCCTGCCCTGTACAACAGCTGCTGCAGGAGCCAGATGGCAGAATGGTCCTGTGACCTGTAGCCTGTGGCCTGTGGCCTGTGGCCTGTAGCCTGTAGCCTGTAGCCTGTAGCCTGTGGCCTGTAGACTTATTTAAAAAAAAAAAAAGAGATATAATACATATAATTTCGGATTGCTTCTTTTCTTTGAGTTATTTTTTGTTATGTTTCAGGAATGTCTCTTCCTGCTCCTTGACTCTCTCCTCTACCATAAACACTAGCCTACGATCTTTATACCTTATTTATTATAGTAGTAGCCTAGTAATGATGGAAATACAACCGAAGAAGCCTGTAGTTGATCTGTTTCTGCTCCTTGTCTCGACTCTCCCTCCTCTGTCACAAACCCTAGTCTACCCCCACTGTACCAATTTATAGAATTGTTGTGGCCAGCAGTATATCTAGGAGGGAGTGTCCTATGTCCAAGGGATTAGTGATCCAGTGCTTATTAAACCAGCTCATTAACTAAAACAGCCTTAGTGACACCAAAACAGGGTTCAGAGATGATCCTATGAGCCTTAGTGACACTAAAACAGGGTTCAGAGGTGATCCTATGAGCCGATAATAAAACATGATAGCCAGATTACAAATCAACATCTCTCACGATTTATCTCTCTCGGCAGGAGGGTGTGCCCTGTCACTGTGATGTCAATCTCTCTGAAAGTACGTCCCAAATGGTGCCCTATTCCATATGTAGTGTACTAGTTTTGTAGTGCACTACATAGGGAATAGGGATAGAGTGCCATTTGGGAAGCAGACTGGCTTTACACAATCCCTCTGGCAGAGGAACCACTACTGGGTGGATTACACACCATCTGGTCTGGGGTCAGATCCATTTCAATTCAGTCGATTCTAGAAGTAAACCGAAATTCTGATTCCAATTTTCTTTGAGAAGCATTGAATTTCAGGTTATTGACTGAATTTAAATGGAATGAACTCCAGTACTGCTAGCTATCTCATGGTGTAGATATTCTCTGGTCTTCTGCAGTATTCCTTTATTTTATGCTGCTGGAACAATGACTCACTCTGTCTCTCTCTATGTCTCTCTCTCTCTCTCGCTGTCTTACTCTGTATCTCTCTGTATCTTTCTCTATGTCTCTCTCTCTCTCTCGCTCTCTTTCTCTGTATCGCTCTGTATCTTTCTCTGTGCCTATCTCTCTCTATGTCTCTCTCTCTCTCTCTCTCTCTCTCTGTATCTCTCTATCTTTCTCTATGCCTGTCTCTCTCTCTCTGTCTCTCGCTCTCTCTTTCTCTCTCTCTCTCTCTCTCTCTCTCTTTCTCTCTCTCAATTCAATTCAATTTGCTTTATTGGCATGACGTAACAATGTACATATTGCCAAAGCTTACTTGTAATATTTACAATATGAAAATAACAAGAATCAAAATTGTCAACGGGACACCAGTAACAACAATAACCAAGGGTCAAAATAACCATACATTGAACAATAACACTAAGCATACAGTAGAGGACATGTGCAGGTTGATTGGTCTGTCAGACACTGTCCCTCATCTTATGGCAGGCAGCAATGTAGTGCGCTGCCAACCCACAACTCTCTGCGTCCTCCCCCAACAGGATGGGTAGCCTACTCTCATCAGAGAGGTCTTTGAAACCTTGAATAAGGGTTTCAAATTGTTTTATATTTTTTACATTTTGTCAGGAAATGCAGCTCTGTCTCAGGTTCTGCTGTTGTGCAGTGGTTGCATAGCCTTTCCTCTACAGGGAGCCAGGTTTTCCTATGTCTACCCTTCTCAATGGCAAGGCTGTGCTCACTGAGCCTGTACTTTGTCAAGGTTTTTCTAAGGTTTTGATCAGTAACCATGGTCAAATAGTTTGCCACGGTGTACTGTCGATTTAGGGCCAGATAGCAGTGCATTTTGCTTTGTGCTTGTGCTTGTGTTTCCCAATGAGCAATGTAGTTTTGTTTTTATTGTGATGTAATTTGGTTTATTCTGATTGATTGGATGTTCTGGTCCTGAGGCTTCAGTGTGTTAGTAGAACAGGTTTGTGAACTCAGCCCCAGGACCAGCTGGATGAGGGAACTATTTTCTTTGCTCAGCTCTTGGCATTGCAGGGCTTGGTAATGATATGAGAGGGGGTCACTGTATTTGAGATGTTTCCAAAACTTAATTGCTCTTTTTTTGAGTTTTTATTATTAGTGGATATTGGCCTAATTCTGCCCTGCATGCATTGTTTGTAGTTTTCCTCTGGACATGTAGGAGAATCTTACAGAACTCTGCATGCAGGGTTTCAATGGGGTGTTTGTCCCATTTGGTGAAATCTTGTTTTGCAAGTGGACCCCACACCTCGCTGCCATAAAGTGCAATTGGTTCAATGACACATTCAATTAGTTTTAGCCAAATTTGAATAGGTATTTCAATTTGAATTTGTTTTTTAATGGCGTAGAATGCCCTGCGTGCTTTCTCTCTCAGTTCATTCACTGCCTCATTAAGGTGTCCAGTTGNCAATTTTAATGGCGCACGTATTGCCAGTATACATTGATTTAATTATGTCATATGTTTTACACCCTACACCACTTTCAATAACTTTGTAGAACAGTCCTGTATGCCAAATAGAATCAAATGCTTTTTGGAAGTCGATAAAGCAAGCGTATATTTTGGTGGACATGTTTATCTATCAGGGTCTGTAGGGTGTAAATATGATCAGTTGTGCGATGTTTTGGTATAAATCCAATTTGGCTTTTACTCAAGACATTGTGCTTATTAAGGAAGTTTAGAACTCTTACATTTATAATACTACAGAAAACCTTCCCCAGGTTACTGTTCACACAAATGCCTCTGTAATTGTTAGGGTCAAATTTGTCTCCGTTCTTAAAGATTGGTGTTATGAGTCCTTTATTCCAGATGTCAGGGAAATAACCTACATTCAGGATCAAATTAAACTGTTTTAAACAGTTTTAAGCCAATTGAAATTTTGCACTAGTGAGTTTGAGCATCTCATTTAGGATGCCATCAGGTCCGCATGCTTTTCTACATTTGAGGGCCTGAAGTTTCTTATAGAGCTCCTGGTCAGTAATTGGGGAGTCCAATGGATTTTGATTGTCCTTTATAGCTTTTTCTAATCCATTCAACTTCTCTTGAATTTGGCGTTGTTCTGTGTTTGTGTCAATTTGAATGGTGTTGTAGAGTGTTTTAAAATGGGTTGTCCATATGTCACCATTTTGTATCGCTAATTCCTCTTGTTTCAATTTTTTTTGTTTTTTCCAATTTTGCCAAATGTTGTTTGTGTTTATGGACTCCTCAATTAGTGTCAGCTGCTTGCTGTTGTACTGTGCTTTTTTGGTTCTGAGTGTACGTTTATAGAGTTTTAAAGTCTCACAGTAATGAAGGTGTAATTCACCATTATTTGGGTCTCTGTGCTTTTGGTTTGATAGTGTTCTAAGTCTTTTCCTTATATTTTTACAATCTGCATCAAACCAGTTGTCATCTGGGGTCTTTTTTGTTTAGTTTTTTATCAATTTCAATTGTGCTTCTTTTGCCGTTTGCCTGAATATATAGTTGATGTTTTTTACTGCTAGATTGATGCCTTACTGGGCTGTGAATGTGTGGTTGTTTCCATGTCTGTTCTTTTGAGGAACAACGTAATTTGGCTGTGATCAGACAGAGGTGTTAGTGGCTTGACAGTGAATGAGCTGAGAGAGAAAGGGTCAATGTCTGTAATCATATAGTCTACTGTACTGTGGCCAAGAGGTGAGCAATAGGTGAATCTCCCCAAAGAGTCCCCCTGTAACCTACCATTGACAATGTACAGACCCAGGCTTCTGCAGAGCTGCAACAGATCTCTTCTGTTTTTGTTTACGGTGCTGTCACTGTTGTTTCTATGGGGGAGATGAAGACAGTTAGAAACAGTATGGCCTGTAATAAAGCTGTCCCCTCGTGTGGTCGTTAGATCAGGTAGTGTTCCTGTGCACGCATTTGTGTCCCCACAGATGAGCACATTTCCCTGGGCCTGGAAATGGCACGTCTCTTCCTCAAGGGTGGGGAAGATCTCCTCTGAGTAATATGGGGATTCTGAGGGGGGATATATATCGCACAAAGGAACACATCTTTTTCTGTCAGTACAAGTTCTTTTTTTAGTTTTAATCAAATGCGATATTTACCAATTTTGAGGGGGTCAATTAGATTTTGTAGTTGGGATTTGTACCAAATGATCAGTCCTCCAGAGTCTCTGCCTCTATTGACAGAGCTGTGTTTCTGTGATGGCACAATGACCTCTCTGTAGCCTGTGGGACAGTGAGTGACAATGTCTGCCTTACACCATGTCTCCTGCAGAATGATAACGTCAACATCTTTAAGATTTTTGTTGAACTCCAGTGCTAAACTCTTCAGTCCAAAGGTTGATGAGTTTAGGCCCTGAATGTTCCACATGCTAACTGATAGGGATTTCATGTTGCAAAAAGAAAGAATAGCAGTCAAAAATACAGTAACTACTAACTAATAAGTTGTTAAGAGTGAGATAAACAGGGTAACCGCTAACATTTTTTTTGTTATATATATATATACATATTCCTATTAATTGAACATTTTAGTACAATAGGTGTGTGTGTGTGTGTGTGTGTGTGTGTGTGCATGCAT
>QNTS01004762.1:44841-63868 GCA_003317085.1 Hucho hucho
GGGGGGGGGGGGGCGTCTCTCCAGAGATGCTTGATCGGGTTCAAGTCTGGGCTCTGGCTGGGCCACTCAACCATAAAGGCCTGATAGGTGGAGTGCGGCAGAAATGGTTATCCTATTGGAAAGTTCCACCATCTCCACAGAGGAACTCCATCATGTTCTTGGTCACCTCCCTTCTCCCCCGATTGCTCAGTTTGGCTGGGCGGCCAGCTCTAGGAAGAGTCTTGGTGGTTCCAAACTTCATCCATTTAAGAATGATTGAGGCCACTGTGTTCTTGAGGACAAAATGCTTCAGAAATGTTTTGGTACCCTTCCCCAGATCTGTGCCTTGACACAATCCTGTCTCAGAGCTCTTATGACAATTCCTTCGACCTCATGGCTTGGTTTTTGCTGCATGCACGGTCAACTGTGGGACCTTATATAGACAGGTGTGTGCCTTTCCAAATCATGTTCAATCAATAGAATTTACCACAGGTGGACTCCAAGTTGTAGAAACATCTCAAGGATGAACCATGGAAACAGGATGCACCTGAGCTCAATTTCATGTTTTATAGCAAAGCGTCTGAATACATATGTAAATAAGGTATTCCTGTTTTAAATGAATACATTTGCTAAATAAAATGAAAGCCGTTTTTGCTTTGTCATTATGGGGTATTGTGTGTAGATTGATGAGGGGGAAAATGAATTCAATCCATTTCAGAATAAGGCTGTAACGTAACAAAATGTGGAAGAAGGGAAGGGGTCGTGAATACTTTCAGAAAGCGCTGTATATTTTTGTTCAGTCGAGAACATCCTCCTTCCGTGAAGTAACCACTCATCTGACATCACTGGATTGGTGAAAGCTATGTAATGGAATCCTTGCTTTACATCAAATCAGTGATTTTGCTGGAATTCACTTGAAGGAAGGCAGGGTGAATGTTTTTGTATTAGAACAAGGCCTTGGTCAGCCTAGCTTCACCCCTGAGAGCTGATTGGTAGAAGGGCTTTCATCAATGGCAACAGGGGTCCAGTTTCTCTCGTTTCCAGGGAGATTGATACCTGTGGCGTTTGGCGCGGCACACTAACAGGAATTGATCTGGTCCACTGTGTGTGTGTGTGTGTTGGGGGTGGGTGGCTTGATGGAGCAACAGCCTCTGGGCAGGCGTTGGCCTTGGTTTAATAGAAGCACGAACACGTCTCAATCAGTCACACACTGAGGCGACGATGTAGGCGCAAACACAAACACACACACACACAGAGCACATGTAATGGAGAGGGTTACGTACAGTATGTATTAGATTTTGTGTCTTCATGGTCAGTGTCTGTATGTGTGTGTGCCATACTTATTTGTATGGCTCTCTATGGATCTGGATGTGTGAATATGTCCCCTGCGCCCATACAGGCCTATGTGCTCATTTGTATGCATGCACGACCATTAGCATGACACACTGTACATGTCAGAGAGTGATGCAGCGTCTGTCCATCAGACAGACTGATGAATAAAAACATGGTAGAACCATAGAAATAGAGTTGGATGTCTATGGGTGTAGCCCACTGCCCTCCTCACTACATCGGCTGTACGCTGTGGAAGGGCCTCGCTGGCTAGTAGCGAAGCCTCTTGGCAACGAATCCACATACTGGTTCCTGAATAGAACAAGTCAACAGCCAGGTCACAAATAGGTGTTCGTCATGTTTGTTTAATAATGATGTGACATCAACGAATGACGTATCAGGTGTCAATGTGTAGGCCTGTACCGACATGGCCTTGGTGGCCCGTACCGACTTGGCCTTGGTGGCCCGTACCGACATGGCCTTGGTGGCCTATCGTTTATGTACTGTAAGGGACGTCTGTCCTGTTGTGTCTACAACTTGAATGTCTCTTCCAAGACAATTCCTTGATTATCACGTGTGATTGTAAGATGACCATTGACAACACAGTCAAACCCACACTACCTTAATAGTAGCACACAACAAACCAGCTTTTTCCCCACTGAACGTAGTACTTTGTGGTGTGAGAAAGTCAAGGAGTTCCACTACTCTACCCCCAGGCTTCCAACGGGCCTAGCTCTGACAAATCACCTCTACCGTTCAACAGAGAACAATAAATATTCATTAGATAGCACACGCTAATATTATTCCACCAAGTGAGTGTATCATCAGTCAACTGAGCAGACCTGGAAGGATGAACCATGGAAACCCTTTCTGGCAGCCTTTATGGCACCCTTTCAAGATCAAAGTAGTGCCCTAGTATGTAGGGAATAGGGTCCAATCGGATACATAAAAATTATAATGGTATCAGTGTTAAGGCCGTGTGTGTGTGTGTGTGTGTGTGTGTGTGTGTGTGTGTGTGTGTGTGTGTGTGTGTGTGAGAGAGATGTAGAGTATGTCTATATTGCATTTTGTTTAGTCTTTCCACGATCTCTTAAGACTGGTGACCTTCCATTTATTTTCTCCAGCAATTTCTCTCTCCCTACTCCCTACGCCCCTCTCTATCATTATTTCTCTCTCTCTGTTCCTGTCTTGCTCTTTCTCTATTTCCCCTGCCTCTCTATCTCACTGGGACCTTGGGCTTTCCCTCTGCATCATGTGGGTCACTGGTATTATCAGGAGACAATACCCCTTTCACAAGACCCATCTAAACATATTTCCTCTTGGCAATACAGACCCTTTAAAAAGGGCACATTGTGCATGTTAGCGTACACGTGTGTGTATTATTTGTTTGTTAGGATCCCCAGTAGCTTTTGCAGAAGCAGTTGCTACTCTTCCAGGGGTCCACAAAAAACACTAAACATTACAAAGTAACAAAACACTGATAGACAAGGAAAGTCTATACATAAATATACAATTATATATAAATACAATTATATACAAACAATGCAACAAAAATAATGTGTGCGTGCATTTGTCCCCGCCGTTCCATGAGTTGTTTTTTTAATCAGTATTTTCAAGGTAATTTTGCTGTTTGAGTAATGGGAAATGGAAGGGAGTTCCCATGCGATCATGGATCTGTATAAAACTGCGTTGCCGTGAATTTTTTTTGGACTCGGGGACTGTGAAGAGACCCCTGGTGGTATGTCTTGTGGGGTGTGAAGAGACCCCTGGTGGTATGTCTTGTGGGGTGTGAAGAGACCCCTGGTGGTATGTCTTGTGGGGTGTGAAGTGACCCCTGGTGGTATGGCGTGTGGGGTGTGATGAGACCCCTGGTGGTATGTCTTGTGGGGTGTGAAGATACCCCTGGTGGTATGGCTTGTGGGGTGTGAATGGGTGTCTGAGCTGAATGTTATTTGATTATGCAGACAGTCTGATATTTTCGTCACAGTAATATTTCTCATTAAAACTAGGAGAAGCAGTTAATCTCTTGTCAACCCTCAAACAGTGAAGACTGGCATGCATGTTGTTGATGTTAGTTCTGTATGTGCAGTTAAGCATTCTGCTTTGTTTGGAGCCATCTGCAGCTTTGCTACTGACTGTCTCCTTATTTAGAGCTCACTGGCTTTGAGTGCTGTAGAGTGTGAAATCATCCACATACATAGGCATTCTAGTTTTGTGTAAGACCAGTGGCAAATCATTTGTTAAAATAGAGACGAGTAACAGCCCAGGGCAACTGCCCTGAGGGATACCTCATTGTAGATATCTGATGTTAAGAAAGATTCCATTGAAGAACACTCTGGGTTCTATTGGATAAATAACTCTCCAACCATGTGTTGGCAGGTGATGTAAAGCCATACCAAGTGCGCTTTTTCAATAACAAATGATGATCAATAACATCAAAGGTTGCACTGAAATCTAACAATACAGCTCCAACTATCATCTTATTATCCATTTATTTTAACCAATCATTAGTCATCTGAGTCAGTGCAGTACAGGTTGAGTGTCCTTCTCTATATGCATGCTGAGTCAGTAGTTAACTTGTTCTCTGAAAAATAGCGTTGTATTTGATCAAACACGATTCTCTCCATCAGTTTACTAAGAACAGGCTGTTAACTGATTGGGTGGTTGTTAGAGCCAGCAAAGGGTGCTTTACTATTTTTAGTAAAGCACCCTCAGCTTCCTTCCACACCTGTGGACACACACACTCCTTTATGTTTTGGTTAAAGATCTAGCCAGTAGGGGTGGTGATACAGTCTGCTATCATTCAATAGTTTACCATCAAGGTTGTCTATACCTTATCATTGTTGATGGATAAAACTGTTTTTCCTCCCACACTAACTTGACCAAATTGAAAACAGCAATCCTTCTCTTTCATTATTAAATATTGTATACCAAAATATGATGGTTCACTGTTCAATGTTGTCATTTCACTTCTGAGTTTTTCCACTACTAGTGAAAATAGTCATTGAAATGATTGGCAATACCGAAAGGTTTTGTTATGAATGGCCCATCAACTTCAATGAATGATGGAGATTTAATTGGGTTTTCTGCCCATGAGATCATTTAGGGTACTCCAAAGTCTTTTTCCGTTGTGTTTTATGTCCTTTATCTTTGTTTGGTAATACTTTCTTGTTTTTGTTAAGTTGAGTCACAACATTTCTCAATTGACAATATGTCAACCAATCAGCTGACCAGCCTGGCTTGTTTGCCACGTCTTTTGCATCATTTCTTTGAATCATAAAATGTTTCAGTTCGTCATCCACCCAGGAGGCTCTAACAGTTCCCACAGTTCGTCATCAAACCAGGAGGCTCTAACAGTTCCCACAGTTCGTCATCAACCCAGGAGGCTCTAACAGTTCCCACAGTTCGTCATCAAACCAGGAGGCTCTAACAGTTCCCACAGTTCGTCATCAATCCAGGAGGCTCTAACAGTTCCCACAGTTTGTCATCAATCCAGGAGGCTCTAACAGTTCCCACAGTTTGTCATCAATCCAGGAGGCTCTAACAGTTCCCACAGTTCGTCATCAATCCAGGAGGCTCTAACAGTTCCCACAGTTTGTCATCAATCCAGGAGGCTCTAACAGTTCCCACAGTTTGTTTCTTAACAGGTGCATGCTTGTCAATAATTGCCATGAATCATTTTCAAAATACTTCCAGTTCTGCATCTGGATTCACTTCCTAATACACATCAGACCAACAGATGTTTTACATCTTCAATATGGTATTGTGTTGTGTTTCTCTGTAGTGACCTGGAGTAGGTCTGTGTGAGATTCAGTGTGTGTGTGTGTGTGTGTGTGTGTTGTGAGTGTGTGTTTTTTAAATGAACAGTGTGTATTGTATCTCTCTGCAGCGACCCTCTCCCCCACTTCCCCCGGCCCAGGAGGAAGAGGAGGGGGAGAAGAGCTGTGGCCCCGCTGGGTTCTGGGAGGCCCTCACACCCTGCAATGGTTGTCACAACCTGGGATTCTCCAGCCTGTCACAGGTACGCACACACTTCCCCCTTTCACTTGTATTCCTACATAGCCTCTTCCTCCTGTCATTAATACAACTGATAACCATTGTCATTGAGTGCCAGTATACTATGCTATAATTGCCCTGTCTCAATCATAAGTCACTCTAATGGCCTGTTTCCCAGTTTGCATGGCTTGTTGTCTCTGAAACCCTCAGTTAATATACATCACCCAGCAGAATGCAGCTCTGCTGGGCCATGTAGCAATATGTTTATGTATTTCCATGACTAATAGAGCTCAGTGGCTGTCGTCTTCCGTTTTGCGCTTGGTGTGTATTTGTCGTTGTGTTGCCGTGAGAACCGCATAGTATCTCTCTCGACCACTTGCTCTCTTTCACAATCTATCTTTCTGACTATCTTTCTCACTGTCTATCTTTCTCACTGTCTATCTTTCTCACTGTCTATCTTTCTGACTATCTATCTTTCTGACTATCTTTCTGAATATCTTTTTATCTCTCTTCATTCAGTTTCTCTCTTTCTCTCTCCCTTAATTTTTCACTTTCTCTTGTCTCCACAACGGGGAAGAGCATCAGTATCCATTCTCCCAGCTCTTTCCCCTCCCTCTCTCCCCTCCTGTCTCCCCCTCTTTCCCCTTCCTCTCTCNGTCTCCCCCCTCTGTCCTCCCTCTCCCCCTCTCTGTCCTCCCTCTCTCCCCCCTCTTCCCTCCTGTGTCATCCCCCGCCACACAGGGCCTCTGTGTGGCGGGGGATGATGGGCCTGGGATGGAGTCCCTGACCGATTAGCAGGGTCCACTTTTGGGATTTTGTGTGTGTACATTTTGTTCTCAACTAGCCTCATTTTGGTTTCAACTAGCCCCAAATTCTCCCCACACCTGTTCTCCCTGTCCCAAGGCAATCAGCTCCCTCCTGATTGGTTTGCCACGGTGGCCTCTTAACAAGGAAATAGTATTACTTATAACAGGATGCTTCAACTAGTCCTGGAACTTTCAAAGTGTGTGTTCAACCAATCAAATACTCAACACAATCTTCACAAAATATCCATCTATATTGTGTAATTTTAGAGGTTAAATTGTAAGTAAGAACTCTTTTTCTGCGCCAATGTCCACCACCAAAGCAGACTTACTCCACACCTCCTCAGTCTCCCTCCCCTTTTCTCTCCTCCTTCTCTCCATCTGTTCTTCTCTCCTTCCTCCTCTCGTCCGTCCGGTTTGTCAGATTGTCAGAGTGATGGCAGTCCCACTGGGCTCTGTTCTCTTCCTCTTTTTAAGTGGTGGAAATGTCTCTCTCTCTCGCTTTCCACTCGGTTTCACTTATTTGCTTTTTCTCCTCAACTTTCTTTCTCTTTGGCCTCACCCCACATCTCTCTGTCTCTCTCTCTCCTTCCCTACATCAATCCACATTTCTTTCTCCACATTTCTCTCTCTCTGTCGACAGAAGTGTGTTAAGCTCTTTATCGATCGCCGTGGTCTCAGCTGTCACTCAAGCTGTCAGTCAGAGAGACGGACTGTACTCTGATGTGTGCTGCAGAGGGTGACTGTAAAAGGCTGCTGTGCGTGTGTGTGTGTAGGGAGAGAGAGAGAGAGAGAGAAAGCGTGCGCACATTTAGTTGTAACCACAGAAGCAACCCCAAGACATCATCAAACGGCTTTCATTGCCACAGTTCCTATATATGGGCATTGAGAAGGTGGAAAAACGTGTCATTCTCTGTCGCATGTCTTGCATATGTGTGTGTGTTTGAGCAGAGGGGGTTCCATCTCGTCATCTCCATGTGAACGCAGACCTACACACACCTAAAGGACCACTTTAGGTGTGTGTAGGTGTGTTTGGTAAAGCGGTGCGGGGTTCCTTCAGCTGAAAGTACGACTTCTTAGAGGCAAAAAAAGTATGAACTTTTTGCAGAGAGAACGTTGGGGAGGGCGAGAGGGAGAGGGAGAGGGCGAGAGGGAGAGAGGGAAGGCAAAGGGTTCACACAGTTGCTAGGCAACACAGAAATTCATAAAATAGCAGGCGTGGGATATCCGCCCACTACAACCATTGACAAATTGGTACCAGATCAGAACAGGTGCGTCAGAGCACTGTGCAATATCAGACACACACGCATACGGAAACACCCACCCACACACGTACGCACAGGAATGCACGGCTGCACGCAAATTGGGCCTAGCGCTCCCGAGTGTCGCAGCAGTCAAAGACACTGCCTCACAGTGCTAGAGGCGTCACTACAGACACCCTGGTTAAAGTGCAGGCTGTATCACAACCGGCCGTGATTGGGAGTCCCATAGGGCGGCGCACAATTGGCCCGGCGTCGTCCGGGTTTGGCCGGTGCAGGCCGTCATTGTAATTAAGAATTTATTCTTAACTGACTTGCCAAGTTAAATAAAGGTTAAATTCAACAAAAAACTAAACAGTGCAGGTTGGGAGAATCCAGGGGAAATTAATGGAGCTGGATGGTGTGTGTCCAATGCTGCAGCCATAGTAAGCTGTAGTGACCTTGTCACGCCCAGCCATCCTCTCCTCATCTCGCTAGAACATTCTGCTGACATTGTCAGGCGCTACCCTTGGGTTTCTTAGAATCGCTGGGAGTGTGTGTGTGTTTGTGTTGCCCCCAGGGTTGCAGATAACATATCTCCTGACTGTGTCCTCCAGGGGAAAAGAAAAGAACACAGGTTCTGGAGGTCTGATAAAAGAGAGAGTCTTGGGGAACAGAGGATGAGGAAGAGGTGCGGTCACATGATTGAGTTTCATATCAGTCATAACTAAGATCAAATTGTTTTGATGAAATATAACTTTCCACTTTGTTCTTATACAGACTTCAATACATTTGAATATGTTTCATATGTGACTATTGTTATTTAAATTGATCATTGAGAAACACCCCTGGATGTCTTGTGTGATGGTTTGCTCCACATAACACACTGGTTGGAGTGTTACAATGTGCTGGTTCGAAACTCCAACTAAATGAAACATGTGCCCTTGAGCAAGGCACTTAACCCTAATTGCTCCTGTAAGTCGTTCTGGATAAGAGTATCTGCTAAGTGACTAACGTTACAATGTAAAAGTAATGTAAATGCAGTTGAAGGAAGGCTGTTCATGAGGTATCGTGGGTCCCGTGTGGCTCAGTTGGTAGAGCATGGCGCTTGCAATGCCAGGGTTGTGGGTTCGATTCCCTCACTACTGTAAGTCTCTCTGGATAAGAGTGTCTGCTAAATGGCTCAAATGTGAAAAATTTACAGGCTGTCACTGGCCATGAGGAGATAAGTGTGCGTGTGTTTGTGTGTAATTACATGCATTTCGTATGGCTAATATTTATGGAGAATGCATTAAATATCAAATCAAGCTTTCAGACATGGAATGCAACACAATGTGCTTCAGAGGAAAAAACGAATAAACAATGAAAATAAAAATATATTTACATTACAGCTAACATAAGACAATTACATTTTTTTTTTTTTAAACTGAATGACTAAAAAGCACCCTAAGGAAAAGCAAAGATAAAAAGGTGTGTTTTAAGATCTCTTTTAAATATGTCCAGTTTCGTCCCCCCTCAGATTCTCTGGCAGGCTATTCCAGAGGCTGGGGGCATAGTAACTGCCTCTCTATGCCTCCTGGTCCTAGGCTTTGGGATAGTTAAAAGGCCAGTACCAAAGGACCTAAGTGACCTACTGGGTACATAACTGAAAAGCATGTTTGACATGTATTGCGGGCACAATCGTGGATTGATTTACAATCCAATAGAAATTAATTCTAAACCTCACAGGCAGCCAGTGCAGAGACCTTAAAACCGGTGTAATGTCCTGTTGATCTGGTCTTGGTCAGTACCCGTGCTGCAGCATTCTGTATGTTCGAACCTTGTGGAACGCCACAACTCTCGACTGGTTTTATAGGTCTAAATGGACAGAGAGCTGTTTGGCGTATGTGTTGGCTTTAAGATAATTTACCACTTTAACTAATGCTGTCTCTGTGCTGTGGTGGGCCCGAATACCACATAGGATTTAAATTTTTTAAGTTGCCACAAAAAAAACATGTAGCTGGTTGAAAACCAATTTCTCAAGAATTTTACTTAAGAACGGAAGGTTGGAGATTGGCTGAAAATTGCTGAGAGCTGAAGAATTTAGATTACTTTTCTTCTAAAGGGGTTTCACCATAGCAGTTTTTATTGCAGTGGGGAAAGTGCCTGTGAACAGGAAGTGATTAACAATAGCTTGCACTTCTTCACATATGCAATTAAAAACAGTTTTGAAGAAGGTGGTGAGGCCAGGATCGAGAAGGCAGGTAGAAGCCTTAAGTTGTGATATCACTTTCCTGAGCATGTCTATGTCAACCAGGGAAAATAAATCCATAGTTCCTTTGCGTGGTAGGCTAGGTCACATATCAAACTTATCATCAGGTCTTGCTTGACTGATAAACATTAGGCTGGGTATCTTATCTCTGAAATATGCTGCAAACTCATCACATTTCGATGTGGAGGAAAGTTCACATAGGTTTGCGAGGGTAGGATTTATCAGGCCATCAATGGTCGAGAAGAGCACTGTCGATTTAGTCTAATTATTAGTGATCAAGTTAGAAAAATGTCTTTCATTTCTAATTGCCTTGTTATATACGCCAAGTCGCTTTCTCAGAATATAATAAAGGTCCTGCAACTTTGACTTTCTCCACTTGCGTTCAATTAAATGTATTAGTTTCCTCCCTCATCTCTGTTTGGATGTGGCCTTTTTCAACTTCACTGGAGCTATGGCATCAATGGTTGCCTTTAATTTGCTGTTAAAGTTATCAACTAAATCATCACAAGAAGAAGGCAGAATAGGTGGTGGAGTATTGTTCATACACTCAATAACATCTGTATCAACGCCAGAGGTAAGATAGAAGTTCTTAATAATGCTTTCAGTATTACTGCACTATGGGCAACAAGGTACTAAAAAATATGGAGTGGTGATCAGATAAAGCAACATCAACAATAGAGGATATGTCAATAGAAAGCCTCTTGGTAATAACCAGGTCCAGAGTATGGTCGCGGTTATGGGTGAGCCCAGTAGAAAGCCTCTTGGTAATAACCAGGTCCAGAGTATGGTCACGGTTATGGGTGAGCCCGGTAACTTGTTAGATAAAGTCCATAGAGTTCAAAAGATGAATACGTTCAATGGCCTTGGCGTCAGTCTCTTTGTCAACATGAATATTAAAATCGCCAAACACAATGATTTTACCATAGTTATCAAGGACAATAGAGTTCAGAGTCATCAGTAAAGAAAGTGGGGCAGTATTTTGGTATCCTCTACAGGTAACTGATGCAAGCAGTAGAATCAGATAAAAAAAAACAGGTAAAAATACACCTAATGGAACAGCGGGGACTGTGAAGAGACACACACACACACACACACACACAGGAACAGCTTGGGGCAGCAGGTAGCCTAGTGGTTAGAGTGTTGGGCCAGTAACCGAAAGATTGCTAGGTAAAAATCTGTCATTCTGCCCCTGAACAAGGCAGTTAACCCACTGTTCCCAGGCCGTCATTGTAAATAAGAATTTGTTCTTAACTGACTTGCCTAGTTAAATAAAGGTTAAATATTTTTTTTTAACAAATGACCAGCCATTTCTATAGGAGTTGATATGGTTTCCAAGTCCTCTGTTGCTTATTTTGACAGGGAGGACTCGATCAATACCAGACCCTGTCTGTCAGTCTCTAAAACAGTTTGATGTTGCTGGGACTGGAGCACTACCAGACCCTGTCTGTCAGTCTCTAAAACAGTTTGCGTTGTTGCTGGAAATAATGCTGGAACCCCTGCGGTTAGGGTGAATCCCGTCTCTTTTAAAAAGTGCTAGTTGCTCCCACAGCAAATCAAATTTGTCATAAAAGGAGACATTCCTGTTTCTTCAGGTGCTCATTCAGGGCAAAGAGTCGTCTGGAACGTTCCCAACTCCTTCGTTAGCACGAGAGGTGACCAGAGATCATTATTATCTTCCCTATGCTAGCGAGGGTCTTCAACATTTTTTGTAGTCCTCCCTCAGTTCCTCAGATTGCTTAAAACGAAGGTCGTTAAAACCTACTTGAGTGACGATAGTGTCAGTATTGGAGTAGTTGGCTAGAACTGTGGGCAGGAGAGAGTTGTTGTCATGGACATGGGCTCCTGGGTAACAGTGGACCTTGGTTGGTCCACAGACCGTAAGCAGGCCAACATCTCTCACCATCGAGCTGCCCACAATGATGGTGGTCGTGATGGAATCCGATGGGGAAACGACCTGCTGAACTGTGGTGGCCGTGGGGGCTGTTGGTATACACCCAGGATCCATGCTGACTCCCGGGGCTGGTAGGTCCGTCTCAAACGGGGCAAATCTGTTTGCTAGCTGGATCCGATCTTCTCGGATAGATGTGTGGCCAGAATGCCTCCCCGATCTCCTATGCCTTGCGAGTGTCCAGTCTCCCATGCGCCATGGAGTTGAGCTTAGCATCTGTCCGTTGGATTGGGACGGATCAATGCTGTCCGACACATCGACATGGTCAAGACTTATTGACATATTGATACAACAGTGGCTAAGATGGGGAGAAGTCTGTCCGTAATAAAGTGCTGCTCTACTTTCTTAACAACACTATCAACAAGGCAGGTCCTACAGGCCCTAGTTTAGTTGACCTGGACTGCTGTTCAGTCGTGTGGTCAGGTACCACAAAGAGGGACTTAGGAAAATTACAATTTGCTCAGAACAGGGCAGCACGGCTGGACCTTAAAAGTACACAGGGAGCTAACATGAATGATATGCATGTCAATATCTCCTGGCTCAAAGTGGAGGAGAGATTGACTTCATCACTACTTGCTTTTGTAAGAGATGTTGACAAGCTGAATGTACCGAGGTGTCTGTTTTAAACTACTAGCACACAGCTCGGACACCCATGCATACCCCGCAAGACATGACACAAGGTCGCTTTACAGTCCCCAAGTCCAGAACAGACTATGGGAGGCACACAGTACTACATAGAGCCATGACTACATGGAACTCTATTCCACATCAGGTAACTGATGCAAGCAGTAGAATCAGATTAAAAAAACAGGTAAAAATACACCTAATGGAACAGCGGGGACTGTGAAGAGACACACACACACACAGGAACAGATACACGCATACACACACAAGCGCTAGCACATGCCCTCTACACAACCGTGCATTGTAATATTGTTGTATTGTGGTGTTATACATGTTGTATTGTAGATATGTAGTGGTGTAATAATGTTATATGATGTACTGTTTTATCTTTTGTTTTATAAGTGCCTTAATGTGTTTGGACCCCGGGAAGAGTAGCTGCTGCCTTTGCAACAGCTAATGGGATCCCTAATAAATACATATACAGCCTTGCTATTGGATGCATTTAAAACTGGGATTGGGTTTGCCTGCGTTACAGCAAGGTCGGTGTACTTAGAAAGCAAGTCTCCTTTTCTCTCAGCCGAGCTAACAGCCAGAGGATCTCTTCCCTAAGATGCTTGATGGTGGTACATTTAGGGCAGACAAATCCCTGTCCATTTTCCAGTTCCACCGGATCTGCATCTTGTGGGAATCGTCATCCTGCTGTGGATAAAACCACTGGTGGGATAGCACTGCTACCGTTAGCTAGCAATCATGATAATGGAGCAGGCTAGCTGCTACTTAACAGGAATCCGCGACACAAACTTGTTCCCGTCATGGAACCAGTAGCAATACAAACTCTATCTAGTATTAAAAACGACTACCTCCCTTCTTTTGTCCCCCATACATACAACATAATTAAGTGAAATGGCTGTGATAGGAGAAAATGAACATATGCAAAACAGCTCGAGAGTTCTATGGCTGTGATAGGAGAAAATCAACATATTATGCATATGCGGTCTTCTTTAGTGGTCTTATTCAAAGTCCCAAGCCATTGCACAAGAAGTCCACTTAGGTTCAAGGCAATATTCAAGGGCGTTTAAATTATACCTATTTAAATGTTGTGGTTTTGGGGTACAGCAGTGAAAGTGGCATGTTTAGGAACTCTCTCTTTTCGCTAACCCATCTCTTCTCTCCTAGGCATCCCCGTCTGCCTCTCTCTCTCTGTTTCCATCTCTCTCTGGTATGATTTAACAGTTAGACCATACAACCACTCGACAAAGGTCATAAATCCTCTTCCTCTCCACAGAGAGAGGGAGGCCCCTACCACACATACTTAGGGTCCCCACTGCGTCATATATACTTTATGGGCCCTCCTAAAGAGCCGTGCTGACTGAGTCACCCCAGGCTTTCATAACCAGCTAATATACAACCCGTCATATTTTATGATTCAGCTCTGTTCCTCATAAGTGGTGGTAATGAAGTTGCTGTGGAATCCAAGTGGAGGCAGAAATTGTCTCCTTGGAAAGGGGCATTTCTGCAGTATATAATCTGCTGTAGCATCACATGATTATAGGAATGGCTGCTGGATACTGGTTCTTGGTGTCATCGGAGGGCTGAAGAATAAGTCCAAGACCTGCACTAGCTAAACGAGGACTGAAGAACAAGTTAGAGACCTACAATAGCTAAACAACGACTGAGGAACAAGTTAGAGACCTACACTAGCTAAACGAGGGAGTTGGCAGGTGTTTTTCTGTATGAAGTAATCCATCAATGCGAGATAATCGCTCCCCTAGTATCAGTAGATACGAGAAAGGACACTAGCCTGGTCCCAGATCTGTTTGTGTTGTCATATCTGGTTCAGAGTGATGAGAACCAATGACTTGATGTACACTGTGTCAGTCAATCCGCAAGCAGCTTTCAGATCACTGTTAGTGTGAGCAGAACCTAATGTGCTCGTTGATCAGCGGTAAACATTTTCTCGGGTTCATTTTCTGTATCTCTTGAAGATTTCAGTGCATCTCAAACTGTAATATCGAGATTTCGGCTGCAAGGCCTTTCTCAAGACACAAATGAAAGGCGAACGTTGGTCAGAAAAAGTTGAAAAGTTGATCAGAAACGTTGATCAGTTGGTTGGAGCACCTGCCTGAGGTTCTGATGAAGAGGCTGTCCTTGATGTTCTACTCTGGAGACTGCAGACGTTCCATGCCTAGATGACTCAACTGGTTGCTATAGTTACGCCTTGTTAATGAAGAGAAGGTGTGTACAGTATGTTCCAGAAGTAATGAATGCTGATGTCATCACTGTGTCCAAATCAGGCAGTTCTATCCTGGGAAGAGCTACTGTGGAACGGATAATTAAATGGTAATTATGATAACTCATCGTCATCGTATTCACCGTTGTCGTTGTCATCACCATCGTCATCGTTTTTGATGATCCTTACTAACTAACGAAATGACCATACACCTGAGTGATATGGAGCAACTCCCCATGGCTGTGTACCTTGTGGGCCCTGCTCTAGTAGTTTTCTCAAGTCCATGGGGTTAGTAATAGTGCTCAGGGAAACTGTTTCTGGCACCGGCTCTACTCAGGGAGGCCATGTTGGGGAGGTGGAGTGATTTCCTGAAAGGAGAGGATTTCTCTGGGGTGAGCTCAGTAAACTAATGCTGAGGTAACTGATTTCTCTACGATTAGCTGTCCACTGAGTAAAAGACCATTCTTAGAGGCTAGCCCTCTCTCTCTCGCGCTCGTTCTTTCTCTCTTTCCCCCTCTAGCCCCCCCCCCCCCCTCTTTCTCTCCTTCTCTCTTTTTCTCTCATTCCCCCGCGTGAGGTCTGGAGCGTTGTGTTGTGGGATGGTCTCACGGGGACTATTGTCCTCTCATGCCCCGTTCCTCTACAACGGTTCCTGACACCCGACCCCCTCCTCTAATCAAGTATGAGGAAATGCCAGTGAATTACAGCGTCCTTCATATCTGCTGCAGTCTGAACTGCTTGGACTGTCTGTTAGGCAGGGATAGGGGAGCGAGGGAAAGAGGAATAGGTTAGAGAGCAAGAGAGAGAGACTTTGCACAGTGCTTAGGGGACAGAAACAAGGAGGAGTGGGATATGTGGAATGAGAGAGGGAGGAAGAGAGATTGAATGAAAAAAGTGGCTGTTCTGTTTTGCTCTTTATTGTTGTATTATTTTGGTCAAGAAATGAAAAAATAAGATCAACTTTTTGAAAAGAACCTGTAAGTCTGCAAGCACACACAGAACACAACCTGAGAGATGTTAGTCGGATCATGTCCTGCAGGATAGTAGCTCCAGGAACGTGACTGTAGTATCAACAGATTTCCTATTTGGGTTAACGGCCTGACACAAACACACACACACACACACACTGCTAAGGGACTGCTAATTAGTGGCCGGAGCAGGACACTTTTTGTCTGTTCCCTTCCTGTGGCAGACACACAAGTTCCTCTGTGTCCTATCTCGAGAGAGAGAGAGAGAGAGAGAGAGAGAGAGAGAGAGAGAGAGAGAGAGAGAGAGAGAGAGAGAGAGAGTTTAAGACACCGTCTTGTTTGTGTTTGGACATGGAGCTCATTGCGTGAACCTACTCAAGCTTCTCACCCCCTACACCCGGAAGTGGAGGTGGGATCAACTATTAACAGGTAACACAAACTGCCTTAGCACCTCTGTTGACTTGGTATGCAGATGGTGGTGTGGCGTCTCTGGTGCGCTGGCCTTTTACACCCTTTCTGATTGAGTGGGAGTCTGGAGAGGTGGGGACTGGGGGACTAAAGTGTCTGAAGTAGTAGAGAATGGCTCTCGTTTTGAGTTGAACGACTTTTACCTTTTTAGATAGGAGAACAAGTAGAACAAAATTGTGTTTGAGAGAGAGACAGGGAGACTGAAAAAGGAGGAAATCCCTGCTTCAAACCCACTGTAGCATACTTCCTTCCCTTCCTCTCAACCAGTCCTTTTCTCAAACTTATTTTCCACCCTCCTTTCCTCGGGATTCAGTAAAACTATTGTAGTTACTCTGAAGTAAGTTGGAGTGTAGCCACTAGGCTTTCGTCTTTTTCTCTCTCTTTCTCTGGTTCTCTCAGTTCATCGCTGCGTTGCTCTCGTCTGTTTTATTCTCTCCGTAGTAAGGTTGGAGTTCCTCCACTGCCTCTCTCCCTAAGATGGCTGGGTGGAAGGGAGATAGGGAGAGGCTGCGGTTCTGGTGTGTTCTTTACACAGGCAGACAAGGTAACTTGAGGGATGAAGAGAAAAAGAGAGAGAATAAAAAGCCAGAGAGTGGGATATTGGTTTGTAGATTTATGCACAAAAGTCTGTTTCAGAGAGAGAGAGAGAGAGAGAGAGAGAGAGAGAGAGAGAGAGAGAGAGAGAGAGAGAGAGAGAACGAGAAATAAGACAGAGCGGGAGAAAAGTGATGAAAGGGATATTGTGACAGGGAGGGAACATGATTTGCATTAGTAAGTCAGAGAGGATAAGAGAATGAGAAAAGAGAAGGATGGTTTGATGTGGAGGATAAAGACAGAGGCATTCCTGTCTTCTCCCTCCGGACCACTGCATCCAGAGATGGGTTGTACAAAGACCCCACGTTGGCTAATAAGCCCCAGAAGGGGAACCGATGATAGCTCCAGAGAACAATCGTGTTCCAATTGGCACCCTGTTTCCTTTATAGTGCACTACTTTTGACCAGGGCACATGCATTAGGTCTCCGGTCAAAAGTAGTGCACTATATAGGGAGAAGGATGTCATTTGGGACACAGTCTCTCTTGGGTTCTTCGTCGATCAGGAAATCCCAGTATAAAGGGTGTTGGCTATAACTGGGCCACAGTTTTTGTCTCAAGTTTAAGTGTAATTACTTCTGATGACTGTAAGCATATTGACGTGAAAGTTAACCCATACCATACTATTACTGTTTGAAACCACTTGTGACATCACCGGCTGGTACTTTACATGGGCTAGAGTAATGTGACTGAAATTCAATAGTCTTGGTCTTGGTCTTTTTTGTATGTGTGCAACACGTGGATGTGTGTGGTTGTGTGTCTGTGCAACACGTGTGTGTGTGTGTGTGTGTGTGTGTGTGTGTGTGTGTGGTTGTGTGTCTGTGCAACACGTGGCTGTGTGAGAAAAGGAGTACACAAACTGAAGTTTTATGTTGTGTAATAGGACACATTGAGTAGTGAACGTGTGTGTGTGTACACGACATATCTAGGGAGTGATCATTCAATCAAAGGCGATGATTCATCTTCTCTGCATGCGCTCAGTGCGTGATTGATGACCCAGTGGTGTCTGGGTAATGTAGTAGAAGCAGCTAACAGGAAGATGAATGGCTGTCGGAGTGAGATAATGAGGCGGAGAGGAGGGGAGAGTCGATAGGGTTCAGGGGAAATGAACACACCAGGGGTGAGTCATGGACAACGCCACACCCCCGTCGCAACGGCGGTACCACGGCAACCAAATATGGTGGGGTGACCCGGGCGACGTCTCAGTAATGATGATGGAGCGGTGCATTATGGGAAACACAGGCATCTATTGCCCATGCGTCTCTGGAGGGGAAAAGTCTGTCTTTCCTGCACCCTCCATTGCTCACTGTTGTGTTTTCATTTGGAATGGGTGCACATATGTCATACAGACAGGCACATTTAGGTCCAAGGGTTTTTCTGTCAACCCACTGGGTCTCAACCTTTTCATACTGTCACAAGAATGGAACAATATTAAACTGGTTGCAGGACATCAGCCATTTTGGCTCAGATGCAATGGTGTCATGGAGGGATGATCTCATGGTTTCTTCTATTTTGACTTGAAGGGAGCAACACGCTATTTATCTCAGAAACCACACTTGAGGCCGTCATGCTGTCTGGTTTTGCCCTATGTCATGTGACGGGCCAGAGGCCTCAGCGAGGGTGATGGTTATCTCCTCTCAGTAGTAGAGGGGGACCCTGGGATATGTGGTCTCCAGTCTTTCTACTATATCAACATCTGGTTACACAGGGTTATAAAGAAAGAGAGAAGAATAAAACATACTAATACTGTCACAGTTTTTCCTATTAGCTTATTTTTGTTGTTGCTAAATCGGTGTATTTCTGTGTATTTTCTATGTATTTCCTCTCTGTCATTGCTTATTTTTTTGTTGCTAAATCTGTGTATTTCCTCTATCTGGTGGTGCCCATGCTTATTGAATCAATTACAGTACAAGCAACTCCTTAGATTCAGCAGGGGAGCAGGCCTGAACAGTGTTTGAATTGAACCGTGTCCTTGAGGTGGATGAGTTATGATGATGGATTGTTTGTGTGATCTGATGGTACCAAGGGCAGTAAACAAACATTGTTGATCCAACGTTCAAAGTTATTACATTGAACATTGGCCATGCTTGTCAATGTACAGTCGTGGCCAAAAGTTTTGAGAATGACACAAATATTAATTTCCGCAAAGTTTGCTGCTTCAGTGTCTTTAGATATTTTTGTCAGATGTTACTATGGACTACTGAAGTATAATTACAAGCATTTCATAAGTGTCAAAGGCTTTTATTGACAATTACATGAAGTTGATGCAAAGAGTCAATATTTGCAGTGTTGACCCTTTCTTTTTCAAGACCTCTGCAATCTGCCCTGGCATGCTGTCAATTAACTTCTGGGCCAGATCCTGACTGATGGCAGCCCATTCTTGCATAATCAATGCTTGGAGTTTGTCAGAATTTGTGGGTTTTTGTTTGTCCACCCGCCTCTTGAGGATTGACCACAAGTTCTCAATGGGATTAAGGTCTGGGGAGTTTCCTGGCCATGGACCCAAAATATCAATGTTTTGTTCCCCGAGCCACTTAGTTATCACTTTTGCCTTATGGCAAGGTGCTCCATCATGCTGGAAAAGGCATTGTTCGTCACCAAA
>QNTS01004762.1:64051-75557 GCA_003317085.1 Hucho hucho
CTGTACCTTTTGCAGAATATCAGTCTGTCCCTGATGTTTTTCCTGGAGAGAAGTGGCTTCTTTGCTGCCCTTCTTGACACCAGGCCATCCTCCAAAAGTCTTTGCCTCACTGTGCGTGCAGATGCACTCACACCTGCCTGCTGCCATTCCTGAGCAAGCTCTGTACTGGTGGTGCCCCGATCCCGCAGCTGAATCAACTTTAGGAGACGGTCCTGGAGCTTGCTGGACTTTCTTGGGCGCCCTGAAGGCTTCTTCACAACAATTGAACCGTTCTCTTTGAAGTTCTTGATGATCCGATAAATGGTTGATTTATGTGCAATCTCACTGGCAGCAATATCCTTGCCTGTGAAGCCCTTTTTGTGCAAAGCAATGATGACGGCACGTGTTTCCTTGCAGGTAACCATGTTTGACAGAGGAAGAACAGTGATTCCAGCACCACCCTCCTTTTGAAGCTTCCAGTCTGGTATTCGAACTCAATCAGCATGACATAGTGATTTCCAGCCTTGTCCTCGTCAACACTCACACCAGTGTTAACGAGAGAACCACTGACATGATGTCAGCTGGTCCTTTTGTGGCAGGGCTGAAATGCAGTGGAAATGTTTTTGGGGGATTCAGTTCATTTGCATGGCAAAGAGGGACTTTGCAATTAATTGCAATTCATCTGATCACTCTTCATGACCTTCTGGAGTATATGCAAATTGCCATCATACAAGCTGAGGCAGCAGACTTTGTGAAAATGTATATTTGTCATTCTCAAAACCTTTGGCCACGACTGTACATACACACAAATATTCTGTCGTTTCCACACGTGAAACTACCCACGACATTCTCATCATGTTCCTCTCTCTCTCTTTCTCTCCCTCCCTCCCCCATCAGGACTCGAAGCGCTCGGCGGAGATCGTACCATCACCCTCCCTTGACGTGTTCTTACCGGAGGACGAGGACAATCCGTATGAGTCCGTCACCACCGCCGTGACCCGGAAACCCTGCTCGCTTGACATTGGCCTCTTCAACGCCTGCCCCCTCAACGGTAAGGACACACCCAAACCACCTGTTCAACAACCTCTGTACACTACATTCACCTCCGTCACCGCTGTCAGTACCGTCACTACTGTAGATTTTGAATATATACTACCGGTCAAAAGTTTTAGAACACCTACTTATTCAAGTTTTTTTCTTTATTTTTACTATTTTCTACATTGTAGAATAATAGTGAAGACATCAAAACTATGAAATAACACTTGGAATCATGTAGTAACCAAAAAACAAATCAAAATATATTTTAGATTTTAGATTCTTCAAATAGCCACCCTTTGCATTGATGACAGCTTTGCACACTCTTGGCATTCTCTCAACCAGCTTCATGAGGTACTCACCTGGATTGCATTTCAATTAACAGGTGTGCCTTGTTAATTTGTGGAATTTCTTTACGTCTTAATGCGTTTGAGCCAATCAGTTGTGTTGTGACAAGGTAGGGTGGGTATACAGAAGTTAGCCCTGTTTGGTAAAAGACCCTATCCATATTATGGCAAGAACAGCTCAAATAAGCAAAGCAAAACAACAGTCCATCATTACTTTAAGACATGAAGGTCAGTCAAAAAAAATGTCAGTCAAACGGAAAATGTCAAGAACTTTGAAAGTTTCTTTAAGTGCAGTCGCAAAAACCATGTCGCAAAAAGCTATGATGAAACTGGCTCTCATGAGGACTGCCACAGGAATGGAAGACCCAGAGGTACCTCTGCTGCAGAGGATAAGTTCATTAGAGTTACCAGCCTCAGAAATTGCAGCACAAATAAATGCTTCATAGAGTTCCATATGTGTAATTTCATATTTTTGATGTCTTTGCTATTATTCTACAATGTAGAAATAGTACAAATAAAGAAAAACCCTGGAATGAGTAGGTGTGTCCAACTTTTGACTGGTAAAACAAATCAAATCAAATTGTATTTGTCACATACACATGGTTAGCAGATGTTAATGCGAGTGTAGCGAAATGCTTGTGCTTCTAGTTCCGACCATGCAGTAGTATCTAACAAGTAATCTAACAATTTCACAACAACTACCTTATACACAAAAGGAATGAATACGAGTATGTACATATAAATATATGGATGAGCGATGGCCGAACGGCATAGGCAAGATGCAGTAGATGGTATAGAGTACAGTATATACATATGAGATGAGTGATGTACGATATGTAAACATGATATAAAGTGGCATTGTTTAAAGTGGCTAGTGATACATTTATTACATCCCATTTTTTATTATTAAAGTGGCTAGAGATTTGAGTCAGTATGTTGGCAGCAGCCACTCAATGTTAGTGATGGCTGTTTAACAATCTGATGGCCTTTAGATAGAAGCTGTTTTTCAGTCTCTTGGTCCCAGCTTTGATGCACCTGTACTGACCTCGCCTTCTGGTTGATAGCGGGGTGAACAGGCAGTGGCTGGGGTGGTTGTTGTCCTTGATGATCTTTTTGGCCTTCCTGTGACATCTGGTGGTGTAGGTGTCGTGGAGGGCAGGTAGTTTACCCCCGATGATGCGTTGTGTGGACCTCACTACCCTCTGGAGAGCCTTACGGTTGTGGGCGGAGCAGTTGCCGTACCAGGCGGTGATACAGCCTGACAGGATTCTCTCGATTGTGCATCTGTAGAAGTTTGTGAGTGTTTTTGGTGACAAGCCGAATTTCAAGCACTATTGCTGAGCTGTAGTCGATGAACAGCATTCTTAGATAGGTATTCCTCTTGTCCAGATGGTTTAGGGCAGTGTGATTGAGATTGCGTCATCTGTGGACCTATTGGGACGGTAAGCAAATTGGACTGGGTCTAGGGTGTCAGGTAGGATGGAGGTGATATGATCCTTGACTAGTCTCTCAAAGCACTTCATGATGACGGAAGTGAGTGCTATGGGGCGATAGTCATTTAGCTCAGTTACCTTAGCTTTCTTGGGAACAGGAAAAATGGCCCTCTTGAAGCATGTGGGAACAGCAGACTGAGATAAGGATTGATTGAATATGTCCGTAAACAGCTGGTCTGCGCATGCTCTGAGGACGTGGCCAGGGATGTATATAATGAAGTAATAACAGGAACAACAATGGTCAGCTCTGTAAGTACAGTCACCTCCGTTTCCGTTGGCCAAACCGTCACAGTCGTAGATGTTGAAATTGTAGAATGAAGTAAAAACAGTATCCCGGACAGTGAGTTACCCCCGTAACCACTGTCTGCACCCTCACAGCTATTGGATGTGAATAAAAGAGATCTGGATTCAGTGATGTTTCATGCTGTAGAATATCTGGAGATCAAGATAGCCCAAACTGTCACGCAGTCACCACTCAGCAGCAGGTCCACATACCAAGTCCACATACCTAGTCCACATACTCGTTGTCATTGATACCATATCCGCTCTGTCAGTGTGCGATCCGATTTTTGACGAGGGCATAGAACTCCTTTCAGTTCTAAGCCGTCACTGCCAAAGCCGTCGCAGCACAGTGCCCAGGGTTCTCGTTTTACTCTCTACCAATACCATGGTGGGCTACACCACGGGTTGTCCTGGCAACTGTGCCTCTACCACACTCCCAGTAAAAAGGTGGTGAGTCAGCGGTGGGTTGTCATGGTAACTGTGGTTGAATCACTCCTGGTGAGAGTCTGACTGTTGGGTTGGTTTGTTTTTTGGTTGGATTTTGCTGTGTGATTGACGTCTAATGGGTGAGGGAAACTTGCATGCAGTTGTATATCTCTGGTGTGTGTGGAGCTCCTTCATGTCAGTCTACAAGGACAGTCACTCTGAGTCACTCCTTCACAGACTACAGAGATGAGATTTCTCCAGGGGTCAGCTCAGGATAAGTGTTAACTAAACTAATCAGAGGAGGGCTGGGGGAATCAGGGATTCTTGCATTTATCCCAATCACTCAGATCTGTAATGAGACATGACTGTGAGCCACTCAGACACTCTCTCTTTTCTGGAGAGAGAAAAGAAACAAGAAGAGACAGAGAGAGAGAGTGCGAGAGAGACATGGAGAGAAAGCGAGAGATAGAGAGAAGGAGCGACCGAAAGAGTGCGAGAGAGACGTGGAACAAGGAGAAGAGCCCAGTCTGGGGCTTAACATTTCCCCAATAGTTTAAGAATAAATCACTTTTCTCCCGGATAACCCGTTTTTTCCTGACAAAATTGGAAGCGTATAAAGCATATCAATATGTCTGGAATTGATTAGAGCTTTGATCAGCATGAAAATTCAAGCCTGATGCTACTTGAGCCTGATAAGCCATACATTAAAGACATTTTATGAACCCAAGCACCAAAAAATACAAATGATTGTGACGTTATCCAAGACATAGCCTATGATATACAGTGAGGGAAAAAAGTATTTGATCCCCTGCTGATTTTGTACGTTTTCCCACTGACAAAGAAATGATCAGTCTATAATTTTAATGGTAGCTTTATTTGAACAGTGAGAGACAGAATAACATCAAAAAAATCCAGAAAAACGCATGTGAAAAATGTTATAAATTGATTTGCATTTTAAATAGGGAAATAAGTATTTGACCCCCTCTCAATCAAAGATTTCTGGCTCCCAGGTGTCTTTTATACAGGTAACGAGCTGAGATTAGGAGCACACTCTTAATGGGAGTGCTCCTAATCTCAGCTCGTTACCTGTATAAAAGTCTGAAGTTTGCCAATGAAAATCTGAATGATTCAGAGGACAACTGGGTGAAAGTGTTGTGGTCAGATGAGACCAAAATGGAGCTCTTTGGCATCAACTCAACTCGCCGTGTTTGGAGGAGGAGGAATGCTGCCTATGACCCCAAGAACACCATCCCCACCGTCAAACATGGAGGTGGAAACATTATGCTTTGGGGGTGTTTTTCTGTTAAGGGGACAGGACAACTTCACCGCATCAAAGGGACGATGGACGGGGCCATGTACCGTCAAATCTTGGGTGAGAACCTCCTTCCCTCAGCCAGGGCATTGATAATGGGTCGTGGATGGGTATTCCAGCATGACAATGACCCAAAACACACGGCCAAGGCAACAAAGGAGTGGCTCAAGAAGAAGCACATTAAGGTCCTGGAGTGGCCTAGCCAGTCTCCAGACCTTAATCCCATAGAAAATCTGTNAAAATCAGCAGGGGATCAAATACTTTTTTCCCTCACTGTACAGTATAGGCTACCGCACATTACGCATGACAGAAAAACAAAGCCCATAGATGTAGCTAGCTACAGTGCATTCGGAAAGTACTCAGACCCCTTGACTTTTTCCACATTTTGTTACGTTACAGCCTTATTCTAAAATGGATTACATTGAAAACAGGTTTACAATTGAAAACAGGGTTTTAGAAATTTTTGCAAATGTATGAAACATAAAAAACAGAAATACCTTATTTACATAAGTATTCAGACCCTTTGCTATGAGACTCGAAATTGAGCTCCGGTGCATCCTGTTTCAATTGATCATCCTTGAGATGTTTCTACAACTTGATTGGAGTCCACCTGTGGTAAATTCAATTGATTGGACATTGTTTGTAAAGGCACACACCTGTCTATATAAGGTCCCACAGTTGACAGTGCATGTCAGAGCATAAAACCCAAGCCATGAGGTCGAAGGAATTGTCCGTCGAGCTCCGAGAAAGGATTGTGTCGAGGCACAGATCTGGGGAACACAGTGGCCTCCATTATTCTTAAATGGAAGAAGTTTTGAACCACCAAGACTCTTCCTAGAGCTGGTCGCCTGGCCAAACTGAGCAATCGGGGGAGAGGGGCCTTGGTCAGGGAGATGACCAAGAACCCGATGGTCACTCTGACAGAGCTCCAGAGTTCCTCTGTGGAGATGGTTGTCCTTCTGGAAGGTTCTCCCATCTACGCAGCACTCCACCAATCAGGCCTTTATGGTAGAGTGGCCAGACCGAAGCCTCTCCTCAGTAAAAGGCATATGACAGCCCGCTTGGAGTTTGCCAAAAGGCACCTAAAGGACTCTCAGACCATGAGAAATTCTTTTGTCTAATGAAATCAAGATTGAACTCTATTCCACATGTTGTTGTGTTACAGCCTGAATTCAAAATGTATTAAATATATTTTTTTGGTTACCCATCTACGCACAAAACCCCATAATGACAAAGTGAAAACATGTTTTGTAATGTAAAACATTTTGCAAATGTATTGAACATGAAATACATGAATATCTGGTTATCATAAGTAATACTTTGTAGAAGCACCTTTGGCAGCGATTACAGCTGTGAGTGTTTCTGGGTATGTCTCTAAGATCTTTCCACACCTGGATTGTGCAATATTTGCCTATTATTCTTGAAAAAATTCTTCAAGCCCTTTCAAATTGGTTGTTGATCAATGCTAGACAACCATTTTTAGATCTTGCCGTAGATTTTCTAGTAGATTCTTGAACAGGATTATCTATTTTGGATGCAATTTGAATGGAATTGATGGAGAGAGAGAGAGACTGCGAGAGAGTGCTCACATGCGCATCAAAGCTGGGACCGAGGCCATCAGACTGTTAAACAGCCATCACTAACATTGAGTGGCTGCTGCCAACATACTGACTTAAATCTCTAGCCACTTAAAACATAGGAATTGGATGTAACAAATGTATCACTAGCCACTTTAAACAATGTTGTATATAATGTTTACATATCCAACATACTCATATCAAATGTATACACTGTACTCTAAACCATCTACTGAATCTTGCCTATGCCGTTCGGCCATCGACCCAAATCTCTAGCCACTTTAATAATTATAATTGGATGAAATAAATGTATCACTAGCCACTTTAAACGATGCCATTTATATAATGTTTACATATCCTACATTACTCATCTCATATGTATATACTGTACTCCATACCATCTACTGCATCTTGCCTATGCCGGTCAGCCATCGCTCATCCATATATTTATATGTACATACTCGTATTCATTCCTTTACTCTTGTGTGTATAAGGTAGTTGTTGTGAATTTGTTAGATTACTTGTTAGATACTACTGCATGGTCGGAACTAGAAGCACAAGCATTTCGCTACACTCGCATTAACATCTGCTAACCATGTGTATGTGACAAATAAAATTTGATTTGATTTAAAGCAATGATATTCGAGTGATAGGCTGTTTAAAACAAAAAAAAATCTTTACAAATAAAAAATAAGGTGACCCCGAAAGCCAGATGGAGATGCGTAAATTAGACACGCATTCAATCTTTATATTACTGTAGCATAGACTATGTTGCAGGAAATGTAGGCCTGCCTGTCACAAGAAAACAAGTTACCATGATGAGATGAAACATGCATTGTAAACTGCGCTCCTTACTGAGATGCGCTGTCTGTCCCCACCCTGAGAGTTGATGATTGATCATGCAGATAGCAGAGAGAAGGCTGTAGAGAAGCAAGATTTAGACATTGCATATCATTTAATAGTTCCATCTCATGTCATGCTGTTTATAGAAATAATGTATTATAATATACCGGTTTCTCACAGTTATTTATCCCGGGAAAGGGGAGTGGAGTTTGGGCGGGAAATCTCAGTAAATCTCAGTAACCCGGTTCCCAGTATTCAACCCTAGCCCAGTCACATGCTGTCCTATGCTGTAGAGTTAGCTGGCAGCGCAACAGGCAGCAGCAGTTTTAAAGGAAAGATACCTGTCCTATGCTGTAGAGTTAGCTGGCAGCAGTTTTAAAGGAAAGATACCTGTCCTATGCTGTAGAGTTAGCTGGCAGTGCAACAGGCAGCAGCAGTTTTAAAGGAAAGATACCTGTCCTATGCTGTAGAGTTAGCTGGCAGTGCAACAGGCAGCAGCAGTTTTAAAGGAAAGATACCTGTCCTATGCTGTAGAGTTAGCTGGCAGCGCAACAGGCAGCAGCAGTTTTAAAGGAAAGATACCTGTCCTATGCTGTAGAGTTAGCTGGCAGAAGCAGCAGCAGCTCTAAGGAGGCTCTTAACCTCTGTGGTCTTAATGAACAGAGAATACTTTTTACATCTCAAATCTACCTCCTTACTGTCTGTTACTGCAGACCTACCTGGCTGGGACATAGGGACTTAGGGACGATTTAGGGATGACATAGGGACTACTAACTTGTCCTCAGAGATGATGACTAAGTCAGTAGCGTCCACCAAAAACAACCCTGCTGTCTCACAGTATTCATTGTCTTAGCATTGCAGTTTCCCCTGTCAGTGTATCTACTTAAATGTACTCTTTAATCTCTCTCTTTCTCTCTCTCTCTCTCTCTCTCTCTCTCTCTCTCTCTCTCTCTCTCTCTCTCTCTCTCTCTCTCTCTCTCTCTCTCTCTCTCTCTCTCTCTTTCACAATGTAAGATCACCTCAAACGGATCATTCACAGGCACTGTGTCTCTGCGTGTGCTGCAGAAGCACGTAGGCTACACATACTGCATAATTAAACCTCTTCAGCACAACAGGAAACGTCAATGGGGGGAGACACAGCGCAGTAGCAATCTGTCCCCATGCAGTTACATTTAGCAAGCAGCTAGAATAGTAAGGGACTCTTATATACTGTATAATCTAACAGCGAATAAAGGAGCCCGCAGACAGGGATATTCTGGGTCTTTTGAATGCGGGGTGTCTTAATATAGTGACGATGAGGCTTCGAGGCCTGCAATCACGTACAGGGCAGGAGACAGACGGCTAGCTATCACCGCTAAGTGGTTAGCGGTAATAGCTATCGACTCCCAGGGTGAAAACATGGGCTACTGCAGCCACACACACACACACACACACACACACACACACACACACACACACACACCAAATATACGCAGACAGGCATGCACACACACCCACACACACACACACACCAGAAAATACTTCTTGACACACAAAATTTAACTTTCAATTGACCCTCCCACAGCATCGACCCCTCCCTTCCTCCGATCCAATGCTTCCACTCCTCTCTGCTCCCCCCTCCTTTATCCTCCTTCCCTTCTTTCCCTGAGGCTAAAGCCAAGATGTCGTTCTGTTCCAGTCCATTTCCCCCCATGATGAAGCTCTGGAGGTGACATTTGGGTAATTGTGCTCTGACTAACCAACGACAACACGAAATAAGAAGCTCAACTAACTCTCCAGGCTCTGCCATTAGAACTGTCATGCCCCATTGAGTATGGGCAAGGGGGGCAAGGAGAGATGGGGTGTGGGAGGAATCGTGAGGAATACACACACGTTACACACACACACTTTCACTCCTCCCGCGTTCTGAGATTTTCCCCGCCACTTGTTGGCAGCCCTTTTGTTTGAATCATTAATGAGGAGTGGTGAACTGCTCATGAATATTCACATGTAATTGACCAACCACCTGTGTTCATGCATACAGAGTCAACACCATATCTCTCTAGAGTCAGAGGCTGGGGTTGTGGAATACTACCAAGATGGATATTAATATCAGTATGGCAAGGCTGAACACAGTCAAATTATCATGAGACCAATACGGTAGGAGACCGATGGTACAATATGCTTTTCATATCAAGAGGGCAGACTAGGTTTGAACACAGCCTATACACTATTACTATGCTAATAACTATGCTTCTACTGATCAAAAAATATAAACTCAAAACCTTGAAGTACCTAAGGTACACTTGGATCGGGGTTGAAGGATTTATGACAGTCAGCTGTTTGATCATAAGTTGATTAGTTGAAGCAGTTGTTAGTTAGTGCAAGGCTGGAACAAAACCATACACACCCTGTGGGTCTCCAGCAATTGTTCAATGGTTTAAAAAAAAAACATCAAAATTGTTGGGATAAAGCCTGCAAACTTTTAGCTCAAGCCTTTTTCTTTCAGCGGCAGATCCTGGCTTGAAACATTGTTTTTGTTTAGTAGGTGACTCACAAGAAAACGTCCGAATCCGTCTGAGAACCACTGATCTGTGATATGAAAAATGCCAAGATAATAGCCATCAAATGAAATTGTTTTTTCGATAGCTATGGTGCGGTATCACTAGGGCAAGATAGCACATCTCTGAAATGGTTTTAGATTGCTCTGATAGTGGCATCGAGCTGAAAGTTGTGAAAGTTCTGTGCCTATTGATCCACAGACAGCTGAACATCAAATGACTAGAATCACCCCCTCCAAATTATGGGCTGTTAGAATTGCACATGATTTCATGTTCGTGAACACTCTTTCAGATCTGAGGCTCAGAAGTTTCATAGGTTAAATTCAAGTGTAGACACACCGATAAAGACATAGAAAAGAGAGTGTGTGTGTGTGATAGCGTTTTGTCAGGTGCCCAGTTGTGGTGCAAGCTTTTGTTTTGCGGTGTCGTGTCAAGCTGTGTTAGGATAGTTCCAGAGAGAGGGGGTTTCGCTCTTTGGAAGCCCAGTTTGGATGCTCTTTCCCTGGGTGTGAAGTATCTGGGCTCCCCCTCTCCTCCTGTATGGTTGGAGGTTCTCAAGCCTATTCTGTGTGTGTGTATGTGAGTGTGTGTGTATGTGAGTGTGTGTATATATATATGTGTATATATATATGAAGGACAATCCTGTATGAGATGTAGCGTTGAGAGGCAGACCTGGATTGGTGCATTCTGCGACACGGTAGTGGGAGCTTAACTGTAATTGGTTAATGGGGTATGGCATTGGGAGCATGTGAGCTGTACAGCTGTACACACACGCATTAACCCAAACAAACACTTGCATAAACCTAAACAAACAAACACACACATACTGTACATACAGTGGGGCAAAAAAGTATTTAGTCAGCCACCAATTGTGCAAGTTCTCTCACTTAAAAAGATGAGAGAGGCCTGTAATTTTCATCATAGGTACACTTCAACTATGACAGACAAAATGAGGAAAAAAAATCCAGAAAATCACATTGTAGGATTTTTAATGAATTTATTTGCAAATTATGGTGGAAAATAAGTATTTGGTCACATACAAACAAGCAAGATTTCTGGCTCTCACAGACCTGTAACTTCTTCTTTAAGAGGCTCCTCTGTCCTCCACTCGTTACCTGTATTAATGGCACCTGTTTGAACTTGTTATCAGTATAAAAGACACCTGTCCACAACCTCAAACAGTCACACTCCAAACTCCACTATGGCCAAGACCAAAGAGCTGTCAAAGGACACCAGAAACAAAATTGTAGACCTGCACCAGGTTGGGAAGACTGAATCTGCAATAGGTAAGCAGCTTGGTTTGAAGAAATCAACTGTGGGAGCAATTATTAGGAAATGGAAGACATACAAGACCACTGATAATCTTCCTCGATCTGGGGCTCCACGCAAGATCTCACCCCGTGGGGTCAAAATGATCACAAGAACGGTGAGCAAAAATCCCAGAACCACACGGGGGGACCTAGTGAATGACCTGCAGAGAGCTGGGACCAAAGTAACAAAGCCTACCATCAGTAACACACTACGCCGCCAGGGACTCAAATCCTGCAGTGCCAGACGTGTCCCCCTGCTTAAGCCAGTACATGTTCAGGCCCGTCTGAAGTTTGCTAGAGAGCATTTGGATGATCCAGATGAGGATTGGGAGAATGTCATATGGTCAGATGAAACCAAAATA
>QNTS01004763.1:26997-42500 GCA_003317085.1 Hucho hucho
TCTCTCTCTCTCTCTCTCTCTCTCTCTCTCTCTCTCTCTCTCTCTCTCTCTCTCTCTCTCTCTCTCTCTCTCTCTCTCTCTCTCTCTCTCTCTCGTCCTCTGAAGCCAAGAGAAACATAATTATCTCATAACTGTAATGTAATGAAATGGGAACAGAGGGCCAACAGAGCCAGTACAGGAAATTCGAGTTTTCTTCTCCATGCAATGGAAGACACTCAGCACAGCCAGGCAGACAGTTTACCTAAAGGTGTCAAAAGCTTTCCAATCAGTCCCTTGGCTCAGAGAGCTGCAGTAGACTAGAGCCATGTCGTCACTCTGACAATGAGAGGTGTAGTTGCACGCCTAGCCACCTGTTGAGGTGCTAATTCCTCCTACATTATGTTGTTCTATTTTATGCTCTTAGACTGTGAAATGAAAATTTGAAAATGTTCTCTGGCTGTGAGCATGCAGAGGGCTGTAACTACATGGTGTATTGACACAGCTATTCAGGTGTGTGTTTATTGTTGCAATGAGGGCATCCTCTATCACATGACATTCCCCACTATGACCACCATTAGGATTTCCCTTATAATGTTTAATATTGATAACTTGTCATCAATCATATGAGAGGGAGAGTGAGGCTGGAAGTTAAAGGCTAAAAGACCCTTGAGATAGTTCTGGAACCTTCTGTCCAAAGATTCATATC
This sequence comes from Hucho hucho, assembly GCA_003317085.1. NCBI lineage: Eukaryota > Metazoa > Chordata > Actinopteri > Salmoniformes > Salmonidae > Hucho > Hucho hucho. The sequence continues at coordinate 27,683 of QNTS01004763.1, forward strand.
TGAAATGGCACCCTATAGGGCCCTGGTCAAAAGTAGTGCACTACTATAGACCAAGTCTCATAGGGCTCTGGTCAAAAGTAGTGCACTATATAGAAGATGGGGTGTCATTTCAGACTCACCCTTCTCTTTCATTCTTTTCACCCAACATCTTTATTCCCTAGACAGTTGTCAATCAGTATCTCTGATGGTGGCTTGTGATACACTTTGCACTCATCCCTAGCTGACATTTTAAATAATGATATGGGGGGGGTGGAGAGAAATAACCACAGCCCAAATATGTATTTTTTTGTCCCTCTGATTTTTCTAACAAGTGAGATTATGGGAATGTCTAATGAAGATATCAGTGGCGCAGTATAACAGAACCTACCTGTTGTTTTAAAATGCCACTTCTTACAAACACGCCCCTTTATCCGCTCTCATTAGCATAATCTTGTTTAGAGCCAGTAAACAGGCGAACAGACTTTGCCTATTCAGCACGGTGTCTTCTGCTTGGGCGCACGCGCAATGACTCCGGGGTCTTTAATCCGTCGGCTGTGCACTTGATCCACTAGTTATCGCTGCTATAATACTGCTCACAGGACAAATGTATATCCTACTCGTGATGTGACCTACTAGCCTAAATATGGTGCGTTTATATTTGTTTGCCAATATTTGTAGCCCTTCTACAAACACATTAAACAAACTAGGCTAGGCTATGTCTCAGCTAACGATTTTAATTCTATTTAACCTTTATTTAACTGGGCAAGTCAGTTAAGAACAGATTCTTATTTACAATGACTGCCTACCCCTAAGTCCTAACTAAACATATGGTAACAGAGATTCTATACATCAGTGTTCTGATAATCTGCATATGGTGAACTATGTCTGCAAGTGCTTTATAATGGTTTTGCAAAGAGAAAGAAAATCCGTGTCACGTATTGAAAAAATAGACTGTCAGTAGCTAGGTTTCCATTCAATTTGGGATAGATTTCCATGCCAATTGTCTAAAATCTGCATGAAACAATATGCGCATTTTGACCTAGTGCACATTAAATTTACTTTTGCCGTTAAATCCCCACGAAAAATACAAGTCAAATGTGTTTCCATCTCATTTTCAACTGTACTGATGGTTGGTTTTCTCATAAAAACTGCGCCGTTATATAGCAAGTGTGCCCACTCTGGAACATGCGCTCTAGCCAACAGCTCGCAGATCCAGTGCTGGTAGGCTACCTACATGATGAGATTATTATGGATAAGAGCGATATTATTTGTATTTGTCAAACTGCAGCCAAGCATCGATCATCATGTCGCCAGAATAAGAACCCTGGATATTTATTGGAAAGGAGCTCATCAAGCTCATCACTACCCTGTGAAATTCATCATTTATTTCGTCTTTAGCCTAATAATCTGCATGCTTTTCCCAAATCGTAGTGGGAAGTTTACTTCCATATGATGGTTATTATATTAGTTATTATACTAATACATTTTACAGACACAAAAAGATCCCACCATGTAGAACGAACAAATTGTCGGTCGGGCATTTATACAATTGTACCGGAATTTCATGTTTCCTTCAGTCGCGTCATGACTTGTATCACTCGTCAGGTAATTAATCCGCATGAAGTGGTTGGTTAGTTATAGCCTACTCTGAAAAGGAAAATACAGTGTACAGAATGCAGAAATAATCAAGTGTTACAGATGGTTCATTGAATTATAATAGGCCTGAACATGCACATTAAATGCATTTAAAGTGGGTCACACTACAGTACACAATAAGTTGCACAAAATACCACAGTTACAAAGGCCTATTTTCTTCATGCAATTACCTACAGTGCATTCCGAAAGCATTCACACCCCTTGAGATGTTGTGCCACTGATCTACACACAATACCCCACAATATCAGTCTAACTTTGTTTTTAGAAATGCTTACAAATAAAGATGAAATGTCTTGAGTCAATAAGTATTCAAGCCCTTTGTTGTGGCAAGCCTAAATGCGTTCAGGAGTAATACGTTGCATGGACTCACAGAGAACAATAATAGTGGCTAACACTATTTTTTAAAGAATACCCCATTTCTGTACCCAACACATAGAAGTATCTGTAAGGTCCCTCAGTCGAGTCTTGAATTTCAAACACAGATTCAACCACAAAGACGAGGGAGGTTTTCCAATGCATCTCAAAGAAGGGCACCTATTGGTAGAGGGGTAAAAAAAATAATAGAAGCAGACATTGAATATCCCTTTGAGCATGGCGAAGTTCTTAATTACACTTTGGATGGTGTATCAATACACCCAGTCACTACAAAAATACAGGCGTCCTTCCTCAGTTGCCGGAGAGGAAGGAAACCGGTCAGGGATTTCACCATGAGGCTAATAGTGACTTTAAATCAGTTAGAGTTTAATGGTTGTGATAGGAGAAAACTGAGGATGGATCAACAACATTGTAGTTACTCCACAATACTAACCTAAATGACCTAGTGAAAAGAAGGAAGTCTGTACAGAATACAAAAAATATATAAAAAAATAAAATAATCCTAAACATGCATCTGTTTGCAAATTAAATCAAATCAAAGTTTATTTGTCACGTGCGCCACAATACAACAGGTGTAGACCTTACAGTGAAATGCTTACTTACAGGCTCTAACCAATAGTGCAAAAAAAGGTATGTGTGTGTGTGTGTGTAGGTAAGTAAAGAGATAAAACAACGAGACACTAAAGTAATACAACAAATGTGTCAAAGAAATTAACTTTTTGTCCTGAATATTTCGTATTATGGGGCTGCAGGTAGCCTAGGTGTTAAAGCATTGGACTAGTAAGCGAAAAGTTGCAAGATCGAATCCCCGAGCTGACAAGATAAAAATCTGTCGTTCTGCCCCTGAACAAGGCAGATAACCCACTGTTCCTAGGCCGTCATTAAGAGTAAGAATTTGTTCTTAACTGACTTGCCTAGTTAAATAAAAGGTAAAATAAAAAAACTTTTGGAGGCAAATCCAACACAACCCATCACTGAGTAACCCTCTTCATATTTTCAAGCATAGTGGTGGCTGTGTCATGTTATGGGTATGCTTGTCATTGGCAAGCAATAGGGAGATTTTTAGAATAAAAATGAACGGAATAGAGCTAAGCACAGGCAAAATCCTAGAGGAAAACCTGGTTCATTCTGCTTTCCACCAGACGCTGGGAGACAAATTTACTTTTCAGCAGGACAATAACCTAAAACACAAGGCCAAATATACTCTGGAGTTTCTTACCATGAAGAGTTTAAAAAAGAATAATGGGGAAATATTGTACAATCCATGTGTGGAAAGCTCTTAGAGACTTACCCAGAAAGACTCACAGCTTTAATCACTGCCAAAGATCATTCAAACATGTATTGACTCAGGGGGTTAAAAACGTATCTAATCAAGATATATGTTTTATTTTTCTTTCATCATTTAAAAAATGTAGTATTTTTCTTCCACTTTGATATTACAGAGTATTCTGTGTAGATCGTTGAAAGAAAAAAACAATTACATTCATTTGAAGTCCAATTTGTAACACAACAAAATGTAGAAAAAGTCAAGGGGTGTGAATACTTTCTGAAGGCCCTGTATAAAAATAATATGACCAGTTTATTATCATAACCATATTCTACAGTATAGAATAGCTGGGTAAAAATCTTGTCATCAAGGTAAAGTTGCACACATTGCACAATGGTCTTACTGCTAAGATTGGTGGTTGAGGAGTTATGAAAAACAAATAAGTAGGCCTAAATAAATACATTAAACTATTATTATTATTATGCTATGTAGTTCTACATCATGTTTACTTTCTTTGTCTGTAGTTTGTGACTGGTTCCACTTATTTCTCGGACAATGACGTTGTCAAATTCAGTTATTTCAGAGCGCCAGAGAGTCTCTTGTTTTGTCCCTTCCATGATCGGCTGGCTGCCTAAAGAGGCTCGCACTGCTGTTAGTCCATATTGGACTAATTGAAATGTTACTGATCATAACCGTTAAAAACAATTTTGTATGCTTCGTTTATTAACGTTAAAATAAATGCCCTTTAACGGTTTGAGTCGTGGCTCACGCCGTCAGCTGTTGGGCGCTCTTGGGGTCGTGGGGTTGAAACAAAAAGCGCTATTGCTCCAACCGTAATCAGCTCCTTCAAATGGGCATGGGCGGAGACAGTGTGTGTTCTGTGTGTGTGTGTGCGCTGTAGGCGCAAAGACAGAAAACTCACAGTTAACATATTGCAGCACAAAGCTTAATCATTATTCGTTGGTTATTTCCAAGGGGCCTGATTGAGTTACTAATATTTCTTTCTATTTTACAGCAGGAAACAAAAGATTATCGAAGTATGCTGTCAAATTATGATCATGTTTATTATGATATTTTCTGAGGAATTATTTCGTTTAGAAAAACAAACTAAAAAAATAAAATAACCTCAAACGTAAGCTTATCAAAAGGGAAGCTTTCATAATGACAAGGTTATTGATTTACATTTTAAATTTAATTTACAGTTTTCGAATACTGTCTTTGAATATTCAGAACATGCATTGCCCCCCTCCCATCATATTGATTAGGCAGGGTTACTGATGTAGTAGAAGTAATACAAGCATATCACAAAAAGTACATAAACACTCATCAGATCGCTTCTGCTGTTAAATTCGAAAAGAGAGAACCCAGCTCCTTCTTTTTCCCCACCGAAAAGTCTGGAATCTATGGACAACAAAAAATAAAGTGTAGTCAATTTCTGATTTTTTTTTTTGCAAGGATGTTATATAAATGTTGGTGTTACTAAAATAAGATAATGTGTTGATATTATATAGTGGTGGTAAATACGATTATTATTTTTTTGCCTACTTCTTCCTTATCGTCGCTGAAAAATATCTACATGCCTAAACAACTTTTTTCCCCTCACAAAATGTCATATGCCGAGTGTGTCTAATTCATTCATTTAACGAAGCTCGAATTTCTTTGTAATGACATCAGATTTGAAGACCCCTAAATCCAAGCCTCCTCCCCTCTCTCCGTTCGCAAGATGCCAATTGGCGAATGGATGACAGACAGTTGGAAAAGCCATGGCATTGTCCCGGTGATTTGCCCCCGGATCGTTAAGTCCGCTATAAAACCCTGTCGTCATGCCGGTCCGTGCCAAATGGGCTGTCAGTAGTGATTGGGAGTAACAAGTGGATTGAACAGCGACACTTTCTCTGCACCGAGCTGCGCTCTGCATCTCTCTCTCTCTCGGTAGGTTTCTTGTCTGCTCTTCGGGATAACATTGATATGTCATTTAGGCAGCTGCGATTTTTGTCACAAAAAATAGTCTAATCTGAGAATCTTTGTTTTGAACTTCATGTGTAGAATAACTTTTAAGAACCTTCTCGTGTCCTTTCGTGGATGTTTTTTTGTTTACCTTCTCATGTTAATCCATTGCACATTGAATTGGTTGAACATGTAGCATCTTCTTATAATCTACTGACATGTTTTTTCACATTTTAATCCTAATGCTAAACGGTTCGTTTACTTTTCTTTCCGTAGACTATTGCGCTGACTGAATAAACCTGAGGATCATCATGGACTCCGGTACCAGCCGAGTGTCTAGCCGACCTTCCTCTCCCGAGGTGCACGATATGTTTCTGCATGCGATGAAGAAGCATATGGTGGGCTTCTCCGGTACTGTCTCGTCCACACAGAGCGACTCTCCGCCAGAGATACCCGCGGACATGCGGAGCCTCTCGGATGATGACGATGATATCACCCTGAAAATGCTGTCCAAGAAAGACCGTAAACTGCTCTCGGAGAACGAGCTGCAGGGGATGCGGCTGAAGATCAACAGCCGGGAGCGGAAGAGGATGCACGACCTCAACATCGCCATGGACGGTCTCCGAGAGGTCATGCCTTACGCGCACGGGCCCTCGGTGCGCAAGCTCTCCAAAATCGCCACTCTCCTACTGGCGAGAAACTACATCCTGATGCTGAGCAACTCGCTGGAGGAGATGAAGAGGCTGGTCAGTGAGTTCTACGGCAGCGGCCACCATAGCAGCTTCCACCCCTCCGCATGTGGTACCATGGCGCACACTGGGCCCCTGCCTGGCCATCCGGCCGTTTCCCACCCGGTGCACCACCCACTTCTTCCCCCGGCGGTCTCCACGGTTGCCTCTCTCTCTACAACGGGTCTCACTTCGATCAGACCCCACCATGGACTCCTGAAGGCGCCCTCGGCCGGCCCGGGCCCCCTGGGCAGCAGCTTCCATCACTGGGGCGCGGGAATGCCCTGTCCATGCAGCATGTGCCAGGTGCCACCACATGTTTCCGGCATGAGCGCTGTCACCATGTCCAGGCTGACGAGTGACTCCAAAATGACTTGAACTCTTATCATAAAACGAGAGAGGGAGAAAAGGGAAATTAACTTTTGGTTCAAGACGTCACGTGTATATCAGTCCAACACGTTTTTCATTTTATTTATCTGTTGGCTGAAATAAACTTTGGATTGAGCCAGCAGAAATACATTGCTTTAGGAAATTGGAGGAGCGCTACCTACATACCATGTTGTAACATTATTTAGCTAAATGTATAACTGGTTCCTTTGACGCGTTTTCATATTCAGTAAAGCCCATCAGTTCACTGTATGCAAACCTATCTTACATTGTGGCTGACAGGAATGCACATCATACGAAGGGCGTTACTGATGACCGTTAATGTAATGTTCTCGAACATTTATTTAACTTTAGACTAGCCCATTTCCGAGACAGAATAAACGAAAGTACACTATGTAGGAATAGCATACGGCATGAGAACATAATGGTAAATTTAGATTGTAAATATGTAGATTCAGATTTCTGTTTGAACGAGAGTTTTTATATCAGGCCCTTGGTTAAATGTTTGGATTTACCCCTTTAACTTGTGTCTGCTTTCAGCCAGGTAGCGCTGGTACTATGTTCCTCCTGCTTCTTCCTCTGGTACCATGTTCCTCCTGCTTCTTCCTCTGGTACTATGTTCCTCCTGCTTCTTCCGCTGGTACTATGTTCCTCCTGCTTCTTCCGCTGGTACTATGTTCCTCCTGCTTCTTCCTCTGGTACTATGTTCCTCCTGCTTCTTCCTCTGGTACCATGTTCTCCTGCTTCTTCCTCTGGTACCATGTTCCTCCTTCTTCTTCCTCTGGTACTATGTTCCTCCTTCTTCTTCCTCTGGTACTATGTTCCTCCTGCTTCTTCCTCTGGTACTATGTTCCTCCTGCTTCTTCCGCTGGTACTATGTTCCTCCTGTTTCTTCCGCTGGTACTATGTTCCTCCTGCTGCTTCCTCTGGTACTATGTTTCTCCTGCTTCTTCCTCTGGTACCATGTTATCCTGCTTCTTCCTCTGGTACCATGTTCCTCCTGCTTCTTCCTCTGGTACTATGTTCCTCCTGCTTCTTCCTCTGGTACCATGTTCCTCCTACTTCTTCCTCTGTCTCTTGTATAATATGTCCTTTCAGTGTTCTCTCTCCAACGTCACTGCCGAGCCTATAGATGGCTGTTTTCTTATGTATGTTCCTCTTTCCATGTTTTGTTGTTGTTGCCAAGCATGCCAGTCACCGCCCGACGCAAAGAATGATCACTTCTTTATTTTTTTATAAAAAAAAAAGTGCTAAATTATATTTATTTACTTATTTTGAATGGGATTTCAAATGAATCAATGACGATGATTATGTTGGGATTTTTAAATGTTAAATAAAACACGTTTAATTGACATCGTTCTTTCTTATTGTTGTGCCACAGAAATTGTATGAAAAACATGCATAGGCCAAATTAACCTCAATTATTATCCATTAGTCCAAACGTAGATGTTATCTAAACATCGAATAGGTGACGTGAGCAATAGCTCAACAGTTTGTTCTCTCCAGAAATGTCTATATGGAATTGTCTATGGAGATATAGGCAGACATACTTTTATGTCAAAGCTCTGCGTAAGAAATGTGCCAACACGTACATTTTTTTTTGTAAAATATCTACATTTTATTAAAACCTTCATTTTATAAATGTTTAAACAACAGCCAGATGCCTTTAGAAAAGTATTGTGCATACAAAAAAACGAACAAATTAGAACCACAATACACTTAATAATAAACATAGGTAATACATTTTAAACCTGTTTTTTTTTCGTTGATCAGAATTATGATTGACTAACAATGACTAACTGTCCCCCTCTGTTCAATTCAACGGAGGACAAAGAAATCCACACCATGCAGATTCTATTCACAGAGTCCAGACTGCTTCGTTTTGAGCTCTCACTTTTCTTATCAAAATCATGTTTTACATTATAGGCCTACTATAATCTCAGTATTTTTGTAATCCATGTGTGTAATATTGTAATCCATGTGGATTTGATATGTTTTATATGTGGATTATACAGTATATGTGTTATGTGCTCCTCTGCTGTAAAACCAATTGCCCTCTCTCGTACAAATACAGATACAAATTCAAACGTGTCATTCAAAAATCAAATATCCCGAAATTGTTATTCAACTGCTTGAACTCGGCAATGAATGTTTTTAAATTATTATTCGGTTTTAGATATTTCGTTTAATAGAATTATAGAAGTATAAACCACATAAAATGTGATTCACTGCGAACTCGACATTTGGAGAAGCCAAATTCCTTTAAGTGGGGCGGCAGGTAGCCTAGTGGGTAGAGCGTTGGGCCAGTAACCGAAAGGTTGCGAGGTCGAATCCCCGAGTGTACAAGGTAAAAATATGCCGTTCTGTCCCTGAACAAGGCAGATAACTCAAGGTAGAACACTAGGCTGTCATTGAAAATAAGAAGTTGTTCTTAACTGACTTGCCTAGTTAAATAAAGGTACTCAGAAATGACAAATGTCAGAATCGTTCCTGAATAATCCATAATTTTTCATGGAGTCAGTCAGCTTGCATTACAGACCACATATAAATCTAACTAATTAGACAAAACAAATAAATATAATTTATATTAAAAGTATACATATAGAAAATATCATCATCATTCTAGTATTACGCCTTAATTAAATTCAGAGCACAACACACTTGTTTGTGACTTTGCCTCTCCTTCCGACTCACTCAAAGAAAGGTGACTTACTTTTTTTTGGGGGGTGGGCACCAGTTTGATTTGTCCACGTGCGCCATCACACTCAAAGCCCCGGTTGCGTTGTTTGAATTGTTTAGGCAAGGATCCAATTGGACTTCCATATTTATATATAGATATATTTTGTTATACTTTGATGAGCTGAAAAGCTAATACTGTCTTGATGAAATCCGGCCTTTTGGATATTTATTCAGAGATTTACATGAGAGGGGGCCACTTACCGAGACCTAAGCTAAATGTATTTGGATTCTTGAGCTAGATATGCAAAAATATGAGGGCAAACGATCCCCGACATAAGTTCTGTTGTGAGGAATATCCGGGAATAAATGAATATAGCAGGATGTACATCAGTAAACGGCGGCAGCAGCATTGCAAATTGTCCATGCCGCTGCAATGATTTCAAAAGGCTTCTGAAGTTGGAACGATATAGAATGAACCTGATATTTGAATATTCATGCTCGCATTTGTTTATTCCTCTGTCTTTTTTTTTTTTTTTACAATTGAATTATTCAAATGATGTGAATAAGAAAACTAAAAAGTCCTTCAAGATTTGTAGGGCGTTTCGGGCAAAAGGCCCAAAAGAAAAACATTTGTTTGACTCATTGCTATCTCCTCCTAATTTCACTTCAATCACTTGAAACAGGCGAATCTTTTTCAATTGTTTTTAGTTGTTCACACACACACGCGCACACACGCGCACACGCATGCAACACCTGAAAAACCTAGGTAAAAGCATGGGGAGGCCAGGATGACAGAAGATGCCATCCGAGCCATCCCAGCCAATAGAATGTTTATATGTCTACTAGCCTATTAAAAGGGGTAATGTTACATGTTTGACAGAACAAATTGAGTCCAAACCGAGTTTAATAAAATTTGTAAACAACACAATGTTTAACATGTATTTTTTTTTTTACCAACATCTGCTTGTTCAGGTCATCTCAATTGAGAACCCATTTGCTGCCTGTGAAATGCAATTACTCACAGAGTTAATGGGGATTAGAGGTATCACATTTCAAAATTAATTAGAACCCCCACTCACTCACCACAATTCAATCTATTTCCTTCCCACCTTAACGAGCAGCCTTTCTCACTTCATTATGAGTCAGTCAGACAGCTAGAGTCAGTCAGTTATCTACACGCCATTACACCAACACACACACACACACACACACACACACACACACACACACACACACACACACACACACACACACACACACACACACACACACACACACACACACACACACACACACACACACACACACACACACACACACACACACACACACACACACACATATGTGCATATACGTACACGTACACACGTGCACACGTACATACAGTTGAAGTCGGAAGTTTACATACACTTAGGTTGGAGTCATTAAAACTCATTTTTCAAACACTCCACAAATGTCTTGTTAACAAACTATAGTTTTGGCAAATCGGTTAGGACATCTACAGTGTGCATAACACTAGTCATTTTTGCCACAATTGTTTACAGACAGATTATTTCACTTATAATTCACTCTATCACAATTCCAGTGGGTCAGAAGTTTACATACACTAAGTTGACTATGCCTCTAAACAGCTTGGAAAATTCCATAAAATGATATGATGGCTTTAGAAGCTTCTGATAGGCTAATTGACATCATTTGAGTCAATTGGAGGTGTACCTGTGGATGTATTTCAAGGCCTACCTTCTAACTCAGTGCCTCTTTGCTTGACATCATGGGAAAATCAAAAGAAATCAGCCAAGACCTCAGAAAAAAAATGTAGACCTCCACAAGTCTGGTTCATCCTTGGGAGCAGTTTCCAAACGCCTGAAGGTACCACGTTCATCTGTACAAACAAGTATAAACACCATGGGACCACGAGGCCGTCATACCGCTCAGGAAGGAGACGCATTCTGTCTCCTAGAGATTAAAGTACTTTGGTGCGAAAAGTGCAAATCAATCCCCGAACAACAGCAAAGGACCATGTGATGGTGCTGGAGGAAACAGTTACAAAAGTATCTATATCCACAGTAAAACGCGTCCTATATTGACATAACCTGAAAGGCCGCTCAGCAAGGAAGAAGCCACTGCTTTAAAATCGCCATTAAAAAGCCAGACTACGGTTTGCAACTGCACATGGGGACAAAGATCGTACTTTTTGGAGAAATGTCCTCTGGTCTGATGAAACAAAAATAGAACTGTTTGGTCATAATGACCATCTTCATGTTTGGAGGAAAAAGGGTGAGGCTTGCAAGCCGAAGAACACCATCCCAACCGTGAAGCACGGGGGTGGCAGCATCATGCTGTGGGGGTGCTTTGCTGCAATAGGGACTGGTGCACTTCACAAAATAGATGGCATCATGAGGACGGAAAATTACGTGGATATATTGAAGCAACATCTCAAGACATCCGTCAGGATGTTAAAGCTTGGCCTCAAATGCGTCTTCCAAATGGACAATGACCCCAAGCATACTTCCAAAGTTGTGGCAAAATTGCTTAAGGACAACAAAGTCAAGGTATTGGAGTGGCCATCACATAGCCCTGACCTCAATCCTATAGAAAATATGTGGGCAGAACTGAAAAGCGTGTGTGAGGAAGGAGGCCTACAAACCTGACTCAGTTACACCAGCTCTGTCTGGAGGAATGGGCCAAAATTCACCCATCTTATTGTGGGAAGCTTGTGTAAGGCTACCCAAAACGTTTGACCCAAGTTAAACAATTTAAAGGCAATGCTACCAAACACAAATTGAGTGTATGCAAACTTCTGGCCCACTGGGAATGTGATGAAAGAAATAAAAGCTGAAATAAATCACTACTTTTATTCTGAAATTTCACATTCTTAAAATAAAGTGGTGATCCTAACTGACCTAAGACCGGGAATTTTTACCAAGATTAAATGTCAGGAATTGTGAAAAACAGAGTTTAAATGTATTTGGCTAAGGTGTATGTAAACTTCAACTGTACATACATACATACATACATACATACATACATACATACATATATACATACATACATATATACATACATACACACACACATACACATACATATATATGTACAGTGCATTCGGAAAGTATTCTTAATTTTTTTCACATTCTGTTACGTTACAGCCTTTATTCTAAAATGGATAAAATATATGTTTTCCTCATCAATCTACAGTCGTGGCCAAATGTTTTGAGAATGACACAAATATTAATTTCTACAAAGTTTGCTGCTTCAGTGTCTTTAGATATTTTTGTCAGATGTTACTATGGAATACTGAAGTATAATTACAAGCATTTCATAAGTGTCAAAGGCTTTTATTGACAATTGCATGAAGTTGATGCAGAGAGTCAATATTTGCAGTGTTGACCCTTCTTTTTCGAGACCTCTGCAATCCGCCCTGGCATGCTGTCAATTAACCTCTGGGCCACATCCTGACTGATGGCAGCCCATTCTTGCATAATCAATGCTTGGGATTTGTCAGAATTTGTGGGGTTTTGTTTGTCCGCCCGCCTCTTGAGGATTGACCACAAGTTCTCAATGGGATTAAGGTCTGGGGAGTTTCCTGGCCATGGACCCAAAATATCTATGTTTTGTTCCCCGAGCCACTTAGTTATCACTTTTGCCTTATGGCAAGGTGCTCCATCATGCTGGGAAAGGCATTGTTCGTCACCAAACTCTTCCTGGATGGTTGGGAGAAGTTGCTCTTGGAGAATGTGTTGGTACTGTTCTTTATTCATGGCTGTGTTCTTTGTGAGTGAGCCCACTCCCTTGGCTGAGAAGCAACCCCACACATGAATGGTCTCAGGATGCTTTACTGATGGCATGGCACAGGACTGATGGTAGCGCTCACCTTGTCTTCTCCGGGCAAGCTTTTTTCCGGATGCCCCAAACAATCGGAAAGGGGATTCATCAGAGAAAATGACTTTACCCCAGTCCTCAGCAGTCCAATCCCTGTACCTTTTGCATAATGTCAGTCTGTCCCTGATGTTTTTCCTGGAGAGAAGTGGCTTCTTTGCTGCCCTTCTTGACACCAGGCCATCCTCCAAAAGTCTTGTGCGTGCAGATGCACTCACACCTGCCTGCTGCCATTCCTGAGCAAGCTCTGTACTGGTGGTGCCCCGATCCCGCAGCTAAATCAACTTTAGGAGACGGTCCTGGCGCTTGCTGGACTTTCTTGGGCGCCCTGAAGCCATCTTCACAACAATTGAACTGCTCTCCTTGAACTTCTTGATGAGCAGATAAATGGTTGATTTAGGTGCAATCTTACTGGCAGCAATATCCTTGCCTGTGAAGCCCTTTTTGTGCAAAGCAATGATGACGGCACGTGTTTCCTTGCAAGTAACCATGTTTGACAGAGGAAGAACAATGATTCCAAGCACCACCCTCCATTTGAAGCTTCCAGTCTGTTATTCGAACTCAATCAGCATGACAGAGTGATCTCCAGCCTTGTCCTCGTCAACACTCACACACACACACACACACACACACACACACACACACACACACACACACACACACACACACACACACACACACACACACATACATATATAGATATTACAGTCAGTCAGTTAGCTACACACCATTACACCAACACATATACACTGTAGAATATTAAATGTTGAATCTACTTTAAATAAATGATGGCATTAAATGTACACACCGTATTATTGAGTATTGATGTTCTTAACAAAAGGAAATGTTAATAAGTTGTTTGAATTTACACAAATTAATTAAGTCTGGGGAATTAATAATAGAAATACAAATGTGTTGTATTTACTTGATAATATGATTAAATATGAGTTGATGTAACACAATTATTAAGCAAACCCAAAATATTAGTGTTTCACAAATATTTAATGTAAAAATAAATGTTATGTGATTGATCATTTGTCATTTTGAACCCACCTTGACAGGCATTGTTGGTATTTGGTATTCTACTCAGATCCACGTTAGCGGTTGCGAAAGCAGCAGCTACTCTTCCTGGGGTCCTCACAAAACATGAAACATGACATGATAGAGAACATTAACAGACAAGAACAGCTCAAGGACATAACTCAATTAAGGGGTGGCAGGTAGCCTAGTGGTTAGAGCTGTTGAGCGATTAACCAAAAGGTTGCTGGATCGAATCCACGAGCTGACAAGGTTGTTCTGCCCCTGAACAAGGCAGTTAACCCATTGCTCCCTGGTAGGCTGTCATTGTAAATAAGAATTTGTTCTTTACTGACTTGCCTAGTTACAAAAACCCATCCACCAGCAGTAACTGGAGGTGGAACTGAAACCTCCCTAATAGGGGACAATGGGGGGTCTCATTATTAAACGTAAATTTGCCTGACGGTGATCCATGACACAACAAACAGCTTAACACTAACATAGAAATGGGCTTTTCTTCCTTCAAACATCCAATATGTAAAAAGAACACTAAAGTCTAAGTCTAATTGAATTACCCACCATCCTCTAAAAACAGAGCCATGTGACAAGTTGTTGCATGAACTTGAAAGTATTAAGTAGAGAGAAATATTATTAAAATGGAGTAAATTAAATCACTTAAATCACTTAAAATGCTTAAATGTTTTAGGTAAAATTAAATTAACAAATCATTGAAAGGACTGGCATAATGTATATACTGTCCAGGGAAGAAATCAGCCATACTGTCCAGGAAAGGAATCAGCCATACTGTCCAGGAAAGGAATCAGCCATATTGTAGAGGGAAGGAATCAGCCATACTGTCCAGGAAAGGAATCAGCCATACTGTACAGGGAAGGAATCAGCCATA